>JAOBRD020511581.1:0-17091 GCA_027575215.2 Hydrozoanthus sils | reverse complement strand
AGGGAAGGCAGGAGTTGGGGAGGAGGGGAGGCAGGAGTTAGGGGTAAGGGAAGGCAGGAGTTGGGGGGAGGGAAGGTAGGAGTTGAGGGAGGGAAGGCAGGAGTTGGGGGGGAGGGAAGGCAGGAGTTGGGGAGAGAGGCTGGAGGGGGAGAGCAAAAAGGAGTAGAAAATACCTGTATTGATGTCATTCCGGATTTTTCTTTTTTACTTTTATTTCACCTTTGCATTCACAGTTGTAAATACAGTAATGGTAATTAAATTTCATTTCAATTCAGAGCAAGTTTGGAGAATTTTACTCTTCATTATCAGTGGTTTGCTTTGTTTGGTCGATATTTTTTCTCAATACCAAAATTAATGCCTTATTTTGTTTTGTGTAATGTTAGGAGAAATTAGCTGTTGACAATAGACTGGGACTCAAAGAGTTATTTAAACAACATTCAACTAACTACTTGTGTCACAAGCTGTTGTGTTATCATAGAGGGTTACATTAGAAGTTGCTAAAAATATTTTAACTTGTAAAAAGATTGTACTTTTCTTGAAAAAAGTTGTTACTAATAACTAGTCTGTTATCAGACCTAGTAATTTAGTGTCAAAGTTTGTTTTTCAGTTTCCACATGCACATCAGTGATATGCATCTAATTGACAGTTTGATTTTTGTTATTTAACAGGTGGAATTGATAGAGGACCATGTACAGCAGATGTTACAGAAAATCCTAAATCACGATTTATCAGGCATACCTGAATCAAAGCTAAAAGAATTCAAAAAAAGGAAGTTGATAGCAAGCCAGTAAGCTGTGTCCTTTCTGTTGGACTTAAACACTTTTCTTAATTTATGTTAGATTAAGTTAAAAAATAATGTATATAAAGAATTTTTGCTTTTTATTTAAACTTCTTTAAATACAGTACTCAGAAAAATACACATTACTCTGGCGAGAGTTAAAGCATTAATTTTTGCTAATTTATTTTTCCACTGTATCAAAGTAATCAATGGGAATAAAACAAAGAAGTTGCAAACTAGTCAAACTGGATTGGAAACAGGTAAAACCAGTTTGCTTACTGGTCAAACTGGTTTGCTTGCTGGTCAAATCAGTTTGCTAACTGGTGAACTGTTTGCTTACCAGTCAAACTCGTTTGCTTACTGGTCAAACCAATTTGCTAACAGCCAAACGGCGACGATAATTCATTTATCATATATACTTCAAGTTTATACTACTCGCCGACGCACTCAATAGTTTGTTTTTTTTTAAAAAACTATTTACCATAAGCCAAACTATTCGTTGGGTGAGGGTCAGTGCTTACGGAAATGGTGATGGTGCTTGGAGAAGAAGGGTGTACTTCGATGGTGCATTTTTCGGTAACAGGTTGAATTTTCAAAAATATGGAAAAGGACAATAAAATGTTATAGGGTCTGCTATTTGGTGCTACAAAGTAGGGTTGCTTGGGTGACCAGAACCACAGATTTTATTTTGTTAGGCCTAATATTAGTCATGTTTTTTGGAATATATGACACAAGTTAGTTTGTGACCTTAGAGGTGTTATTAACATGTGGTTCTCAGTATCGTGTAGAATTATATCATTGTCATAATCATCACAATTATATTATCATCTTTTATCAATATGATCATCGCAACTGCAACCACAATCCTTATCATCCTTGTAAGTCATCAAAGTCACCACATACTTCACCACTATCCATCTTCAAATACCACTTGATGTAATCATCCATAGCACTACCAATGCCATCATCCTCAACACTGTCAACATCATCATCCTCATCACTACCGATATCATCCCTCAGCACTGCCAACACATCATCAGTGCTGTAAACATCATCCTCAGCACTACCAACATCATCCACAGCACTACCAATATCATCAGTCAGCACTACCAACATCATCATCTTGTGTACCAATATCACCCTGATCACTACCTTTGTCATCATCCTAAGCACTACTAATGTCATCCTCATCTCTTCCAATATCATCGTCATCACAACCAACAATTTCAGCAGTAATAAAATCATCCTTATCACTACTAACACCATCCTTATCACCACCAATATCATCCTCAGCACTACCAACATCATTCTTAGCACTACCAAAATCATCCTCATCACTACCAATATCATCCTCAGCACTGCTTATCTTGCCCTCAGCACTCCCAACATCACCTTGAGCACTACTAATATTGTCCTTACCACTCTCAAAATCATCCTCAGCACTACCATTATCATCCTCAATGCTATCAACATCAACCTTCTCATCACTACCAATACAATCCCTCAGCACTGCCAACATCATCCTAAGTGCTACAAACATCCTCAGCACTATAATAATCACTAGTCAGCAATACCAACATCATCTTCTTCAATACCAACATCATCCTCATCACTACCAACATCTTCCTCAGCACTACCAACATCCTTATCACTACCAACATCTTTATCATATCACTATCATTGTTACCCTCATCATTACCAACACCATCCTCAGCACTACCAATATCATCCTCAGCACTACCAAAATCATCCTCATCAATACTGGTCAATATCATCCTCAGCACTACCGACATTCTCAGCATTACCAAAATCATCCTCCTCACTACCAACATCATCTTCAGTACTTCTTATATCACCTTCAGCACTCTCAACATCATCCTCAGCACTACTAATATCATTCTCACCACTCTCAAAATCATCTACTTCACTGCTAACATCATCATCCTCTTCACTACCAACATTATCCTCATCACTACCAACATCATGCTCAGCACAACCAACATCATTCCCAGCATTATCAACATCGTCATCAGTACTATCAACATCATCCTCATTACTACCAACATCATCCTCAGCACTACCACCATCATTCTCAGCATTACCAAAATCATCCTTATCACTACCAATATCCTCAGCACTGCTAATATCATCCTGAGAACTACCAACATCATCCTCAGCACTACCAACATCATCCTCAACGCTGCCAACATCATCCTCAGCACTACCAACATCTGCAGCACTACCAACATCACGCACATCACTACTAATATCATCTTCAGTACTACCAACATCCTTAGCACTACTATTATCCTCAGCACTATCAACATCATCAGCACTATCAACATCATCCTCAACAATACCAACATTATTGTCACTGCCAGCATCATCCTCAACACTGCCAATACATCCTCAGCACTACTAACATCATCCTCAGCACTACCAACATGATCACTACCACATCATCATCACCATCACTGCCACCTTGATCACCATCACTATCATCAAAGCCATTACCACCATCATTATTAATAAGTGTTGTTTCTATCTGCTATCATTTTATCACAAGATTTACTGAACTTAAGTTATATAGAGTCACTGTGATAATTATTTAAGAGCAACAATGAATACTCTTTTATTTACCTCATAGGGTCATAAAAAGTTACCATGTGACAAAAGGAAGTGCATTCAGCCTATCAGTTCAGAAACTTGACACAGACCTCACACCTGAAATGATAGCAAGGTAAGTATGCATAATTATTATACAATATTATTGGGAACCAGGGCTTGAAATAGTGGCCTGCCAGCTAAAAATGGCGCCACAAAAATGATTGCATAAAAACGGTTGCCAAAAAAGGCTTCATAAAAAGTCTTGAAGATCCACAATAAAAAGGCAGCATAATTGAAAACCTCCGAAGCTGCATAGAAATAAGTCCACAAATTAAATGCTGAATGAAAATGGCTCCATTTTAAAAAGAATGCTTTATATTGTATGAAGCACCATTTTAAGAAAAGAGAACCATTTATTTTTTCCTAAGAGGGCACAGTAATGAATGCTGCAATCTGATTGGTTTTTACAGGAGTCCGGAATTTCCTATCTCTGCCCATGGGCATGGTAACACTTACGTGAGCATTTTTTGTCTTTACCTAAAAACTTTGTCTTCTTTACTTGTAAAAATCCAAACCATTTAAAATGGTAAAACTAATTTATTTCAAATCACTTTTTCTGTCAAAACATTAAAGAAACTGTGTTGAAATAAAATTGTTTCTTGTGAATTATTCTATTTTGTAGTCTTTTTTAAAAATGTCCCAAGCTAAGTGCAATGTGTAAGTGTGAGTGATAGAGAAAATGTTCAAAAACATAAACGTTCACTGACTCTTTTAAACAATTAATTTGAAGAAGGAAAAAATAAATAAATTATTTGCCGGCCGTGTTAGGTCTTGACAGTGGCTTGGCCTATAGCCTCGGGTCACAGCATTCTCAAGACCTTGGTCACAGTTTTTCACTTTACGAACCTCCCAGCCGGCAATTAACATATGTTTGTTAAACTGCAAGCTACATTTAATAACATTCTGTGAGTGAAATGAAACCAAAATCTCTTTATTAGTACCCCATAGCCAATTCTACTAACACAGCTAGATAAAATTAAGCCCAATAGCAGGTTGAAAATATATATTTAGACCACCAAACAAACATTAGAAGCACAATTTTTTGTAGGCATTCCTGGTTCGTTGTTTTCATTTAAAGCTGTAGTATTTTCTTAAAGAAACATTTAAAACAATTTTTTTGGGAAGAAAGAAGCTTATATTTTTTTTTAATTTGTGCAACCAATTATTTCTTATTTGTTAAACTGGAATTAAAACTTTGACAGGTCATGAGATTAAAATGGTTTTAATTTAAAAACATTCAACTGCAAAGAATGTTTTTGTGTTGGCAATCCAAAATAATTCTTAAGTCAAACCCTGCAAAATGATTTGTAATTAACCTTAATAGTGACATGCACAGTCCTTGGATGTGTAAGTTATAGGTTATTTTTGAGGATTTGATTTAAAATTTATAACTTTTACTTTGAGTAATGTATACAAGTAGACACTGACTCAACAGAAACACAATTGCACTCAAAGCATTCTCTTGTTGAGTTCCATCCATCGTAGAATTGTTGAGAATAAATTAGTCTGAGAAGAAAAAAAAAACTAAAGAATCGAACTTAACTGTAAGATCAGAAGATACCCCCAAGGTCGATTTTCTACATTTGTGTAATTTAGAGAGGATGTCTTTCAATTTTTACCTTTAATTTCCGACTTTTTATCTTTTGGAAAACTGTGCAAAGAAAAATCATCTGTCGCCAAGAATGTTAAGAAAACACAGAAATAATGGACCATCTTCAGCTTTGTATTTAACCAATTCGAGCCATGTGACAGACTGTGATTTAAACAGCAGATTAGGACTATTGATGTTGAAACTCACTGTGCATAAAATGTTTGTTGTTCTTGATAGTGGCTCATGGAAGGACAAAAAGTTTAAGGAGTATAATTTTGATGCACAGGGTATTATGCCCACTTCGGGCCACCTCCATCCACTGATGAAAGTTAGAGCACAGTTCAGACAAATCTTCCTTGAAATGGGGTAAGCTTTGATTTCTGATGTTGTTAACTCCAGTGGAGAGGGGTAGATGAATTCCTTAAGAAATGTACAGGGATGCTCGGCTGAGAATTTATAATAAGTTGACCCTAAAGGGTAGTGAGCATAAATCAACTCAGGTACATATTTCTGAGCCCAAAAGGTATAACCAAATTCAACATTATTTTTAGATTAAATGCTCATCTCATCAAATACTTTGCTTTTCAAATGATTTCTAACTTTGACAAAGTATTGTCATATGTTCAGGCCTCTAAAATTTTAGATACCTGCCAATCACTTTAGGTCAATTTTGGCATCTTTACCAATTAAGAAAAGTTCATGTTTAGAAGAAGAAAAGATTGTTGAAGTTATTAAACTAATTATTTTTTATGATATGACAGAGTTTCAATCTGTAGTTCAAATCCTCCAATGGCTAGGTACCAGTGGTGTCCATTCAAAACTCTCAAAGTTACATAAGGGCTCTCCCCCTCCACCCGGATTGTTAAATTCTTATCAGAATGTTCTAGATTATAATTAAAAATGGTCTCTAAATCCTGTTGCTTTGGACAGCTTCTCAAAGTTTGTTTTCACGTGAATTTCATATTTGGTATATGAAATTCTAAAACTTCTTGTAATAAGGGAAGAAGTCAAAACAATGGTATTTTTAAGGAACTCAATTTTGTTGGGGGAGGTGGTGGGTGGCAGCACAGACCTCCCTATCCCATCCCCCCATTTTTTCAGAGCTTAATTTCTTAAAACCTGATTTAGGGGTATTGGTTTTTATTGTAATATGGACTCCTCTCTCCACAAGCAAGGCATTGGTGCAAACATTTTATCAATATCTATTTTATTGAACATGATATTTGCTCCTGAAATTCAGCCTTTTTGAAAAGAAGGTGGTGGGTGGCAACACATAAGTCCCCACCCCCTAAATTGGGTTCCTAGGAAGTACCATTGTTTTGACCTTTTCTCTAAGTGGTTAGCTTTTGGCAGACTATAAGTACTTGGCTAAACAAAATGAAAACATAATCTGACTGAAAAGGGATTGAAAAACAACGAAATGGAAATAAATTGGAACAAAACATCCAGTGATCAACAACAAAAGGTCATTGTAATGAGCAAGTCACAATTTTTAGTTAGTACTTTGTTGCATAATGTGTTATAACAAAAAATTAAATATTTTACCAACAATGACTTTTTGTAGTTAGTATCATTGGACATGCAAACCATTCAATTAATACAGTTATCCCTCTCTTGTGGAATATTCTATAAATCTACCATGTTAAGTCTTTACATATTAATAAAAGCAAAATCTTTTATGAGCTTGTCAATCTTTACAACAGTTTTACAGAAATGCCAACAAACAATTTCATTGAAAGTTCCTTCTGGAATTTTGATGCCCTATTCCAGCCCCAGCAGCATCCAGCGAGAGATGCTCATGACACGTTCTTCATCTCAGGTTTGTTTTAGTGTAGATTACTGTCTGATTTCGTGGTCGCAGTACATGCACTGTTCACTTAAAAATATACAATGCAACTTTTAATAGTGCTGTTAAAGGGAATCTGATTTCCAAAATTGTTTTCTTATATACATGTTTAGGACTATATGCTTAGGATTTCAAAGGTAACTTTTCGCGCATCTCATCGCTGTATCATTAAAGATAGTTTACATAGCGTGCAAGGTGAACGCTATGAGAACTGCCATCTTTGTGCTCTAATCTGTGACAACACAATGTCAAATTGCAGTTTGTTATCGACTATAATCGAATATAAGACTTGATCATCCACCAAAAACTCTGGCGGGAGGATAAATTAGTCTTAGAAAAATATACTAATTAAGTAATGAGAAAAAATAGACACGTCATTGGGCACCTTTGGATGGTAGAAAGTTCATCCCACCTCTATTAAATAAACACTGTTTTGGCTTGTTTGTAGATATCACAGCATAAAATGTAATGAAAGGAATACTTTGTCATGATTCTTATTGCCACGTGTTTGTCTTTATCTCCAGATCCTCAGTTTGCCAAGCTTGAGGAAATGCCTGCTGCCTACATTGAGAGGGTGAAGGGAATGCATGAAAAAGGCGGACATGGATCACAAGGGTTAGTTTGCCAATCAAACTATGTTTGTTTGTACTTCAACTTTTCCTTCCTACAGCACTTGTCAACATTTAAATTCTCCTTACAGTAACAATAGGAAATAAGCTGATGAGTGCTGAGAATATGAACTATGATCACCCACCAAACTCTGAATGAAGGAATTATAGACCCTTTGCATAAATGGCATTGATTTAAATATCCTAAATATTGTCTAGCGCATCTGACTAGCCTCGTTTTGTGTAACACATTCTTTTGAAATTTTAACCTCAAGAACAAGGCTAGCTGTGCTTATTTGAACGTAGACCAAAGAGTATTTTAATCGCCACTATTTATGCATAGGGTCTATGATACTCTCCCAAATTAATCATTGAAATGTTTGTCAGTCTACAGGCATTTGTTTGTTATTTGTTTGCCCACGTGTGACTGTCTGTGTTTTTGTTGTATGTGCTTGTGTGTCTGTCCATGTTTTCCTGTGTGCTTATGTGTCTGTCCATGTTTTCCTGTGTGCTTATGTGTCTGTCCATGTCTTCCTGTGTGCTTGTGTGTCTATCCATGTCTTCCTGTGTGCTTGTGTGTATGTCCATGTCGTCCAGTATGCTTGTGTGTCTGTCATTGTCTTCCTGTGTGCTTGTGTGTCTGTCCATGTTTTCCTGTGTGCTTATGTTTCTGTCCATCTCTTCCTGTGTGTTTGTGTGTCTGTCCATGTCTTCCTGTGTGTTTGTGTGTCTATCCATGTCTTCCTTTGTGCATGGGTTTCTGTCTCACGCCCCACTACGGTTGCTTGCCTTTCTGTCAGTGTAACTGTTGTGTGTGCGTATATATTTGCCCGTGTTCCTGTCTACGTCTCTATAGACATTGTCCGTTCAGTTGTTACAATACACCAGTTCCCAGGGCCGACCTTTAATCACGATTCTATAATAACGGAGGAGCAGGTGCTGCCTTTGCTCTAACATCTGCAAATAACTACACCTTCATGCCCTCTCGGATAAGGAATTTAAACCGTAGGCCCTCAGAGTCCTACATTAGGGCGTAAAACCTGTTAGATTTTCCGACTACCCAATAGTAATGAAGACTATTAAAGTATATTACTAAGCGTTTTACCGAACACCATATAAATTGTAAAATAGATGAAGACAATAAACTAGCTAGTTGCGTAGAGTTTGCTTTCTTTGGCCCATCTTTCAAATTGAATCCTCGTATGCTATGAAGTTCTTGCTAGTTGAAGTAGAAAATAATCATACAATAGAATTGTTTTCTAGCTGAAGAGTTGAAAAACAGAGTGTACGGTACAGGTCCAAGTTACATGACCTTTTGTATGTTAATGTAGATATCAGTATGACTGGAAGATAGAGGAAGCAAAGAAGAACATACTGAGAACTCACACAACTGCTGTTAGCTCGAGAATGCTTTTCAAGCTAGCTCAACAGGTAAGTTGTTTAATTTCAAATACATAGATTAAAAAATTACACAAATAACGGATATACAGCACCGAGTGCGGAAAATATACCACCGGGCCACGAGTTAATTGAGGGTCGCGGGTCCTTTGGAACGTTAAGTTTCAGTGCAAGACCCGTGGGTCGCGGGTCAGACGATGGCCAATGTACGGTTTTAACAAAAAAGTGACAATAGTCTGTGTCACGTACAATCCCGGCCAAAATACCTTAAGACTTTTAAGTAATTAAAATAACTAATAGAGCGTTTTAATTCACCTTAAAATCCAAACTGACCCCCTCCCCCCGTTTCAATGTTGGTCAAGTTAGTGTGATCATTTTTTGGTGAATTAAAAGCAACATTGTATGGGAAGAGGAGGGGGGGAACTCTGCCGTGAAAAAAATCAATATATAAACTTTAAAAAGTCTTAACTAATTTGGCCCGGGTTGTAGCATAAAATTGTCGAGGCGGGAACTGACACAATTAAAGGAAATCAGTTTTGATTGAAGAATGAAGTTAATATCTGGAAGCGGTGTTAAACTTAAAATCATCTACTGTAGTATTTAAGTTGTTTTCAAACGTGACCTTGAATGGGAAAACGCACTCTAACGACTTTCCGTTAAACTGGTGAAATAAACCACTATCGAACGTGTTTTAAACGGGTCCAGAGGCAGTTTAAAAGGATTCATTGGACGTTCGAACAGTTAATATTGAGTATTGCGAACGGGTTGTCAACAAAAACTAGATCCCAGCGCCTGATGATGCCAATCAATTTGCGATGTTTTTTTAAATCTCATCGATAAATTATTGGAATTTTGTTGTTGAAACCTTGTGCAAACCCCAGAGCTGTTAGGAGAAATTAAGAGTGAGGGTGTTTAGAATTTTCGAGTTAACTTTCTCCGTTTTCAAGGACACTAGTACATTCAAGGTTTTGCAGTTTTAATCTAGAAACTAAGCACCATTTTCTCTTAATACAAGTGCCATCATGACGTCAGACGGGGCTTCACGGGAATCGGTTCAATGTTGACATTTACAGTTTTGCTCAATAAATTAAAACTGTCTAACACTGTTTAAGTGCCAATCACACTGTTTAAGTGCCATTGTTTAAGTGACGTCAAACGGAGTGCTCAGTACGGGACTGTCTTGTGGCCATGGTTCACGAAAATGTATATGATGTATGTGACAATTGTTGGTTTACTAAACTCTCCCAAGCTACTCATAATAAAAAGTTGTGTGGAACTGTGTGGAAACTTGCGACTGATTAGTTAAGAGTTATGTTTCTGACAAAATGGTTGTCAATGTGATGAACGAATAAAGCTTAATATATTCTTTCTTGGGCACTTCAACCTGGAAACAAATACATTTTTTTTGTGCACACAGTTACAGACACACATGTAGTACAGAGTACAACTGAAAATATATATGGCTACTAAAACTCGGGCTACCAAATTGTTTCCTCTGATGGCCAGCTGGCATCTTGAAAAGGGAATGTTAATTTTGAGCCCTGCATGTGAGTATCTTTGTTATTTAATGCTTCTATTTGATCTCAGGAAAAATTCACCCCAGTGAAGTATTTCTCAATCGACCGAGTGTTCCGAAACGAAACCTTAGATGCTACTCACTTGGCCGAGTTCCACCAGATTGAAGGCGTAGTTGCTGATTACAACCTCACTCTTGGCGACTTGATAGGAATCCTTCATGAGTTCTTCAAAAAACTTGGTACAGTAGTAATTCACTTTGTACATACACGTAACGAATTTATAAGAGTGCTGGAGAGTTCTTCAAGACCAGTGCTCGTTCCACATGTGAGTTCCTGAAGCTCAGTGGGTAGAGTGTCCGACCAGCAACCAAAGGGTCATTGGTTCGATTTCCGATAGTGACTCAAGATTTTGTTCTTCTGAGAAAAGAGAAGCTTATGACAACAATAGTTTTCCAAGCTGAAGAGTTTTCGCATCCTTCTTCAAAAAAATGTTAGAGAATATAGGCAGGAGGTATTTTGTGTCGTGTTTTTGACTTCCGGCTAGGGAACTATTTAATAGTCCGTTGACATTTCCGTTGTTGTGGTTGTTGTTGACTTCTTGCTTTGAAGACTCGTCAGGGATTGCTACTGGAAAGACCACTACAATCATTTCATTTTGATAATCTACATTTTGGTTTTCCCTGTTTGTTTTGTTAAAGAACAATTCTCGTACTTATGTGTATATTTTTTATACTAATATATTTTTATTATCTAATTTTGAGTATTTTGTATTTAAATCCTGATGAGTTTTACCGTAAGTAAGTAAAGACTTTTTTGTTGTGGTTTTTTTTTATTGTGTGTGTCGTGCTTAAGGTATTGAAAAGCTTCGGTTTAAGCCGGCGTTCAACCCGTACACGGAGCCAAGCATGGAAGTGTTCAGCTATCATGAAGGTAAGTCGGGCTGTTGTTAGAATGACTAATTTGTGTCAAAAAAGTAAGATTTAAAAATGATGAAAGTGGGATAGTTTTTGTCATGCAACACAACAATAGCATTTCAAATCAACAATGACTTTAGTGAGTTCGTGTACTAACAAACACTGTTAACACGATTGTTAACAATGATAGTAATGGTACAGTACTGGCTACAGTGAATGGCTTGTATAGTTGATTTCTTATCGCCAACCAGATCCCATAATCACTGTTCTTACAATTTTGTATACATTCAGTGGGAATTTGAGCCTGTTTGTTAGCTATGCCGTGCTGGCTAAGCCCAACAAGAACGAAACAGCTGTCGACGGCTGCTAACACTCAGGCTCAAACTGTTTTAAAGTGGGTTCAGTACAGGCTTAGTTCCTTATGACCCATGAGGCCTTAAGGTCATTTTATTTGGCTGCCTATATACCATTAATACGCATGTGCAACACTGCGGATTTTTCATCACCACCCAGATCCCATAAGCACGACTCAATGCTTGTAACATAAAAATGATAGGTAGTATAAATTAAGTCTTCGTTGGTGTTTGCGATACTAATACACTTGCTGTTCTGTGTAGGGCTCAAGAAATGGGTAGAAGTTGGAAATTCTGGAGTATTTAGACCAGAAATGTTGTTACCAATGGGACTGCCGGAAGATGTCAGCGTTATAGCTTGGGGACTATCGCTTGAACGGTGAGTTCTTCAAAAATTGCTTCCGTCTACAGTGGCTTATGTTACTGATGGGGTGGCAGTCTGCTGATGTGTTCATGGTTTAAAAGTCGAAGCGGGAAACAACTAACTGTGTTGTGCTTTTTAAAGAAATTCAAATTGTTCTTGCGTGAGTGAATCTAGCTTTGTATATGGATACTAGGCAAAGCGGTCGTTTTTAGTCGTGGGGGGGGTGGGGGTGGTATTGAAACTTACATGGTTATGTTCATAAACAAAAAGATATTTTGGTGCAAAACTCTATCCTCAGAATAACTAATTTTGTACCCTTGGGATATTTTGCCAATTTTGTTGAGATTCGTATGTCGGCGGCGGAGCAGCCAAACGGTTAGTGTGTTCGACTCCTAACCCTAGAGTTGCGAGTTCGAGCCCCGGTCAGGCCACTGTGTTGTGTCCTTGAACAAGACAGTTAGTCCGACTTGTTCCAGTCGACTCAGCTGTATAAATGAGTACCATTTCTGCTTGGGGCTAACCTGCGATGGATTAGTGCCCTGTCCAGGGGGAATCAAAGACTCTCGACTCATCCGCTTAGCTTTAAGGAAACAGTAGTTAAGCGCCGGCCTGTTGTACCACTGAACGTATTTTTTCTAAAACCTTGTCAACGTTTTCTGTCTTCTTAGGCCAACAATGATTAAGTACGGCATCTCCAACATCCGAGACTTAATGGGACACCGAGTGGATCTAAAAATGGTTGAACGAAATCCAATTTGTCGCCTCGACGCTTCATGAATATGTCGATTTTGATAAATTTACACACTGTTTTAAATTTTTGAAATTGTATTTCTCGAATTAAAAATTCGTCTCTAAGAAGGTGAGAAAGGATTGAAAAGCTAGTAATATGGAAAGCAGGCGGCCAAAAATTGTTACCCAGCGAGGGTTGAGTATCTCATCTATCTGAGCATGTGCAACGAGCAATGTTATGCCAAGACTCTTCTCTTGGAGGATGTAAGAAAAAACTGGAAACAAGGTTACCAAGAGAGAAGTCAGATGTCTGTGCGTGATCCTTTGCTTATTTATGTCGTTTCAAAGCTTTCTTCGTTTGCTGCCTTTTTTTATAGTTATCCCGTTTTAGTTGCCTTGTTCAAATACACCCACCTTCTCCTCCCCTCAACCCATTCTTCTCCCAATCCAACCCCCCTTGCCTGTGTATGACGGAAGATTAACTTCCCGCCCACTTGCTCCCGATGTTTAATAAAACCAGTGTATTTATTTAGGTGTGTAAAACGCATCGAGTTTGATTGTTTAAGACGATCTTAAGACTTTGAGCTGAGTGCAAATATTTTACTCTTCGGTACGCTGCCTCAAATGGTTTGGTAATCATTTTCGTAGCATTGTGAATAGCTTAGTGTGCTTGAAACGTTTCTTGGTGCTGACCATAAGGAACGCGGACTCTGGGAACGAGATTGCCATAAGCATGTCAACAGTCCACTTTGCGCATGCGTGTTTTTCATTTTCTTAAGCTTACTTCACGTGTGTGAACATCGGTTCCTTATAGGCTTGTGCTTATCTCACAAGTGTCAGCCAATCTTAGTATTCCTTGGAAATAGCAACACCGTCATTTCATGACATTATTTTGGTATCTGAACCTTGTAGTTTTGCATGTGTGTCCTTAGTCTAGTTTAGTCTTTTGAATATTTTTGTTTGTTTGAATTCGTTTAAATGCGTTGTAGCATTTCACTTTTTGCAAACTCCTGTGCCATGTAAAGTACCTGCCTTAATTTAATTGGCTAGCAGGCCGTTTTGCATCAAATTTAACTTGAAAATGACCCGAGAGACCTCTACACCGTGAGTCGTGGGGAAAATGCCGTTTGCACGCGTGTATCAAAATAAAACGTCTAGCGCTGTTTGCGGCTTTGGTCCACGTACGTGGGAGTCAAAAATAACGACTTGTTGGATTTGTTTTTATTATAGAACCGCTACATTTTCTGAGTCACTGATGTTAATCTTGTAATCTTGTTCAATCTTAAACTTCTTACAAAAAATTTGCAGAAATTTTAACCATAAGTTTCAAACAACAGCAAAGACAATTACTAAACTTTAGAAGTTTTTAAAATTTCTGAAGAAAACTACACTGGTTTATAAATAACACCAGCAAAAACTAGGGAACTATTGCTTCAGTCTGCTAATTTTAGCGTCAGTAACAACTAATAATTATGCCTTCTTACTCTAAGCTCGATCAAACGGTCGCAACATGTTCATAAAATAGTTTTATGTAAAGAGGAGGATACCCGAAGGCTAGGGTGGGGGGATGTGATTTCAATAAATCATCAATACTACAAAGCGGCTTCGAAATTTATCTTGATCATGATTCGACCGGCCGTCACCAATCGAAGAGGAGAAGAAGCGATACCTTTTGCGCCTTTGTGAGTTGATCGTGGGGAACTACGAAACGCCAACACGCCAATAGCGGTGAAACAGTTTGATTCAATAGATGAGACAAACTCAGACAAGGAATTTTTCGACTTCCAAGGAATCTTGTCTCTTTGTGTTCAGTAGACTGTGCACTACTTTAAGTTTTTTTAAGCGGGTTCCTGACCACACTTGTACAAGGGTCGAGCTCTAGCGATACTAAATCAGTAATTAAATTTTTTAAGCTCAGCTTTCAATCTTCGGACGTTTAAATATTTGGGAGTTAAATTTTCCGGGCGGTTAAATTTTCAGACCCTTTATTTGTCCACTGAGTCCAACCGTGAAGTATTTCTCCTGGGCCGAGTGACACTTTGTCACCCTACCCCCCCCCCTAGTATTTGTGTGGTTCACCTTTGCAATACTAGTTGTTCTGCATCTGCCGGCAAAGTGCGGTTCGTCGTTCCGCCCTGATCATTTACTGGAACTGGCGTGATTTCTTACCAGCTGATATTCGAATCTGTTGAAACGAAAGATTCGGTAGTGGAACATCAAATTATGACAGCTCTCGTGATCCAAAAGGTAAGCGGGAATCGAAGAGAAAGGCTTTGGTGCATTTCACGTCGTTTTATTTGATTGTTTTTTATCTTACTATTGTAAACAATTGGAAGGGGGTTCTTAATGTGTGTTGCTCTAAAGTAAGGTCTCAAAGCAAGTCGATTTCTTTCGGTAACCATATGCTTTTTAATAGTCATAATATTCTTCGTTATGTATTTTGTGTTCTGAGTGAGACTTGCATCGAATTAAATTCTAGGTGTCTGTTCAATAGCCTCCACAACAACACTGAGTTTATTTCCAGCCGTAGTTGCTTCCTATATGAATTTTAACTGTTACAAAGCGAGTTCTTCAGCTCTTCTGATACCTTCCTCTCAGGACCATTCGAAGTGCAGCATGCAACAAACGGAACCGCACCGTTTTAATCTCTCATTAATAACATCTAACTTGATTAAATTTCCATGACATGGTATGAGGCTGTCTCGTGAAAAACAATAATGTATTTTCGAAACTGATATGCTACAAAATCGTTGCAATGTTAACTCCTGAATCGTAGAAAATGAAAATGTTTATGAAGTTAAACCAAGTACTATCGTATTTTCATTTAGAAGCATCTCAACCGAAAATGCTAATATTGACATAATTGTTCTGCACGATCGTTGTGACTTGTGTAGTGGTTTGTATTTTGATATGTAGTTACGAAGAACAATTAAATCGTAAAAAGGAAGAAACGATATTTTATTAACTGCAATATGAATTAAGTCGAAGCTAAATTTTGCGTTGTTCTGTGGACTGAAACGAGTATCCGGCCTCCATTGTTTTGAATATTAGCGCTTGGAGTTTATTTGTGCTGTGTATTGTTAACTTGATGCTGTTTTCGACGTCTTGTTATGCAGTTTAGATACTGGTTCAACTAATTGAACAGAAGACTTTCTAAATTCTTCTCAATATTTTTGGACTTAGAAAGTCTTTTAGAAGGTTTTCTTATCATTTTTAGATTTTTTGTAAAATTATAACTTGGTCTAATTTAATGCATGGTTTATATGAAACGTGTAATTCGAGAATTGCAAGATAAATGAACTGTGAAGCGGGAACAAAGGTGTTGTTGACTCAAAAAACCTATTAAAACCGGAACCTTTTGAAAAAAAGTTCGGACTGAACAGAGACGACGAATGTTTTTTTTTAAAAAAAGATAAAACTTGCGTGACTTTTGTTTCATGAGCATAAATTGCCCAATGGGGGGAGAAGGGGCGGCACTCACAAATGGAAATTGAATTTTAAAATATTCTATTACAGGCGCATTACTATTGGCCATCGGAACTCGAGCTCGATCTCAAGCGTAGACAATCAATATTTTATGAAAAGACAGATCAACACTCCCATTTTTCTTAAAGTTTTGACCAATTTCAAAAACATCTCGACGAACCTTCTTTTAATTAATATTTTAATCTGTGAGTATCGAAATACTTGAAAAAGGCGCCAGTCTAGCTAATATGAATGGCGAATAGTCGGCGGAAAGGCGCTATTTTAATGAGCTAGCCGTCATAGATATTATTAAACCCTGTTTTCCTAAAGTTGTGAAAAACCCGAAATACATTTAGAGTTTAGAATAATCCCGAGTAAAGTAGTAGCATCAAGTGAGTATCGATTAGTTTCTTCGGAGTGGGAAAATCTAGTGCGAATTGTGTCTACAAAGCGAGAAACATTTGATCAAAACAAACCTCGTTTAAAACTGGATATTAGTCAAGCGTCACTTAAATAAATTGTCATATAATGTTCTTGCATAATATCAATAGAAATTGTCAGACTATCAATAGAAAGTGTCAAACTCAACTGACCGTTTGAAACCACGTCGAGCAAGAGTATCTTTGCCATGGTATACACGACTCAGCCTTGACATGGCTTTAGTCGCACTTCACAAAAAAACAAAGAAAAAGACGTTTTTGATAATGAACCCTTGGACCGAAATGATGTGTGTATTTAGCCCCTTGAAATATGACATCTCTTTTGTGCGCATTAATGAATTGGTTCCATTAAAGTGCGGCACTAGTGTTATATATTTCCTTTTATACAGGCCCGTCGGAACTAAACTGATATTCGGGGGGG
>JAOBRD020511473.1:0-17094 GCA_027575215.2 Hydrozoanthus sils | reverse complement strand
GAACCACATAGCAGAAATGAAAACACACAATTGTCAAGTCAGAGAACTTCAATTTGAATTTTACGAGGAAGTTTATAATTATGTTGCACCAAGCTAGAGCAATTTCTCGAATCACATAGGATAACGTTAACTGAAACCTCACATTTTGTAAGGTTTTTAATTTCACGGGGAAATTTGTATTGCACCAAGCTAGAATGTTCTTGTATAACATAGCACGATGAAACCTCATTTAATGCTGCATAGTTAGCCCAGTTGGTAAAGCGCCGGTCTCGTGCGGGAAGCCTGGGTTCGATTCTCGGTGCCGGACCTTCACTCAGGGTCTTAATAAAATTGAGGAGAAGATGCTGCATTTGCCCTAACATCCACAAACGCTTAGACCTTCGCGTCTTCATGAATAATGACGTTAAACCGTAGGCCCAGTCTCTCGATCTCCTATCGGGGGACTTAAAAGAAACCACAACACTTGTCGACAAAGAGTAGGGTGATCCCGGTGTCGTGGTCTGTCTCTTCTACTAACTTGGGTGACCTTTATGAATACAGTTGTGAGCCATGTGTAGCGGACTATCTAAGACCCTCAATACCAGAATCAACTGTAAATCATTGTAAAGCGCCTTTGAGCATCTATCTGTGGAAATGGCGCTATATAAATGCTAAACATTATTATTATTATTATTATTATTATTGTTGTTGTTGTTGTTGTTGTTATTATAAGACAGTAAAAACGTATTGGTGCCATATGGATCCCTATCCAGCCAGCCTGGAGTGTCGAACGTAACCCAGGAGGCCCTAAGGCTAACAACTCTGTACATAACTAATATCTGATATATAATAGATAAACTAAAATTGCTAAAAGTGTCTCAGTTCACTCTTCAACTGACCTCAATACATCACTTTTTGTGTGCAGACAATGTTCCGTAACTAATTTAAGTTCTAATAAGTTGCTCACTTACTGCAAAGACTGGGATATCCCAATATGCTTGGGCCTTGAGTGACTCATAGATAGGTTTTGGTACGATCAAAGAATACCATGGCGGCACTGTGTAGAGAGTTGAAGCTCCCTAAGCATTTCCCAGAACAGAACATTGAGGGCCGCATTATGACGTGCAAGGTACTTGTTCTGAGCAAGCGCAGGACAACTCGCCATCACATGAGGTATACTTACTGGGGTTTTGCCACAAAACCTACAGAGGGTGTCATTTAGTTGATTGCGTCTTGCTTGCGTAATACACCTTTGTTGGTGTCAACTGTTCATACAGTTCAATAATCCCCGCGATAGTATGTGCTGGTGCCGTATCTTAATCTTTCAGCCACACAAAGCAACCTCGCTGGTTCAGCTGGTCACCTCTAGATGTGAGATGCTTTCTTTGCCATCGCTTTTCTTTGAAACTCGCCTATTGGTTTTAACTAACTTTGTAGACCGAAAACTATGAAAAAGTGATGTGCACTAGAGAACTTAATAGTATACTCCTTCCTCCCAATTACGATAGAGGATAGTTGCAAGTTAAAACTCTCTACAAGAATTTTTTTAGTACTATATAAATCTGAAGAGTATACTCATTCCTCCCAATTACGATAGAAAACAGTTGCAAGGCCAAAGGCTAGACGTTGAATACTGCTCTCAAATGCGGCAAACTTTATACTACATATCTGCTTTGACAGTACATGTAAAAGACTCCTCGTGGCAATTTTTAATGACCATCGTCTTAACATGCAGGCATACAAGCAAGCTAGTGACTCTCGTAAGGCAAGTAATGAAAAGTTCACTTGAAACAAAAACTTTGGCTCCAAACTTAAACTGGGCAAAGTCCTGCTTAAGAAATAAAAGCCTGTGGATGTTGTTACAAAATGTTGAAAAAAAAAGTTTAAGAAACTGTGGGTAGTGTTTTCATTTGGTTCAAAACGTGTAAAGGGTTAAAAAAAACTACGATTTTGGCCTGTGGTCTGTAAAGTTACTCAGTGTTATAGGTCTGAAAACTTTAAACAAAGTCAGTACAAGGACCAGTTTTATCACGTTAGAGCTTGTCTACTCCTTTTAGAAATCATTAGTTTTTGTCAAGATTTTTAGTGCGTTGTGGAAACTGGATTTGAAAATAATCCTGATATAACGCGCGCTATGATTGATTATAAATATGTTTTGCATAAGAGAATAGAAAATGGTTATGACGTAAGAGGACACGAGGAAATTAATTTTCTTTCTTTACGGTTTATTTCTAAAAGGGACAAAACAGCTTCGCTTGTGTTTCTATACAGTTTAAACTCACGTAAGAGAGTACTCGAAAAATAGACCGAAAAAACCTGACTTCGCCTAGTTTTCTCTCAGCGCTTTCCTCGTGCCCTCTTTGTAACCATTTTATAAACTGTATACAAACACGCGCGATACTGTTTTATTCCCTTTTTGTAAAGGCCAACACCGGATTCTTAAGTCGCCTTAAATCGCACTAAGTCACAGTCATTTTTCACCCCATTTTTCCTTAAATCGCCTCAAGTCGCCTTAAATCGCACTAGGTCGCAGTCAGTTTTCACCTCATTTTTCCTTACATCGCCTAGAGTCGCCTTAAATCTCACTAAGTTGCCTTAAATCGCACTAAATCGCAATTATTTTTCACCCCATTTTTCCTTAAATCGCCTTAAGTCGCCTTAAATCGCACTAGGTCGTAATCAATTTTCACCCCTTTTTTCCTTATATGGCCTAAAGTCGCCTTAAACCGCACTAAGTCGCTCTAGTTCGGGCCGAGTTAAGGACCTTGAGTAGGCCTGTGTAAGACAGAGTCGCGCCTTTTTTACATGATGTGCATGGTGAATTGTGTTGATTATACCGACAGTGTATGTGATACGTGTTGAATAACTAGATCTTGATGAGCCATATTGAATTTTTATTGTAATTCCATTTCGTTTGCTACGTTACATGATTTAGTTTGATCATTCGTTCTTTTATGTATGCTGCATGAATCTTTCCTTTAGAAGCCGGCGAAACATCTCTTATTTCCCCTGACCAGAACGTCTAGACACGTAGGGCTGTTTTGAAAAGTACACAAAAATAAAGCCAGTTAATATACGAAAATTCGAAAAAAATCGAAAACGGCTGACATATCTAAATGTGAAGCCAATGGTTTCCATTATCCATCAAAGTAAGCTATTTCTGCCGGACAGAGCTTTTAGAAACTACGAAAAATAATTCAAATACATTATCATGGGTTTTCCTATCTATATGTGCAAAGTTTAGTTAGTAATGATACAAACCGGTGTCTTTTTAGAATCATCAAAGGTAATAAGAACCGGTTGTTCGATTGTTCATTTACGAACTCAATTTTTACCGCCAAACTTAAAGCCAATCAGCGACGATCGGCGGTATTATTATTCCTGATCGTTCAGCACATGCTAACTGCAAGTAGATATCCGCTAGGACATTAGGCATTCTAGGCGATGGTTTAGTCCTGCGTCTTAATGGTTTTTAAAGACTTAAGAAGAATACAAATTTCTTTATCGTGGGGAAGAGTTCTCCCTTGTGAAGATTGCAATAACTTAGACCAAACCACATACTCATCTGTCACTAATTACTTTATGGTTCATATATATAACTAACGCTCACTACATAAACTCGATAGGTGATGTGTAATCTAATCTAGAATAGCTTGTCATCGTCTTCAGTTTTGCACCTCGACAATACGATGGCCGAGGCTCCTAAAGGTAACTCTGCATGGTGTCATTATCTGACCTCACTTGGTCCATCTTTGCACGTAACCATCAGTTCCAGAAAAGATGGCGGGTTGACGTTTTACCACAATGCATTACGAACCGGTTAATTACACCGCTAAGAAACTCGGGGAAGATAACCGTTGATAAAACTCTTCCTTGTATACTAACAACACTATGTGTGTGTATCAAATTTGAGGTTAACAGATCCTCTCTCTGCGTTTTTAAAGTGTATATATCACTATCATTGAACCTTGGTCTGTTAGAAAGGTTTTTGAAAAAGGAAAAAATGTCGTTTATTTCAATAAAATAACTCTTTTGGTTGCTGAGATATTTTTTTAAGGTTTTTCAATTATGCAAAATTTCAAAGTTGTGACGTCAAAGTCGGGAATATAATGGTATAAATCATCTCTATAACACGTGTTTGTGCTTGTGTTATAGTACAAATGTTTAGGAAAATTGATTTGGAATTTCAAGGAATAATGATTGTTTTGTAATTTGTCCCATTGGATTCCCGACCTTGACGTCACAACATTGGTAATTTGCATATTTGAAAAACTTAATATCTCAGCAACTAAAAGAGTTATTTTAATGAAATAAACGACATCTTTCTACTTATTTAAAAACCTTTCTAACAAACTAAGGTTCCATTATAGTGATATATACACTTTGAGGGCGTTTTTAGGTGATTATGCACTATGAATCGTAGGTAATCGTAGGTAATTGTACATTTTTTTCATAGTTATGGATCGAATGTTACATGTACTGTAAATGAACACTCCTACGTTTTCTATACACTCTCCGGTAATGCTTAACCCATCGAGAAAAAAGTACCAAGCTTCTGTCAATTAGACATACATCAAATCTACTAAATATAACAGGCTGAGCATGGTGGGGTGTTTGGGGGAGGTACTTCGGGGCAAAAAAGTTAGGGATGCCTGAAAATATCCTAAAATATACCAAGGCTTTCGACTCAAAAAATACCTCCTATACAATTGAATTTGGAAAAGGAGAAGAAAAATGCAGAAAAAAAAACATGCTGCATATTTTTGCACCCTTTTTTCTAAATTAACCTTGGTTTTTATTTGAAAGCCCCTAAAATATACCAAACTACCGATTTAGATACCTAAATTAAAATATACAACGAATACCCTCTATCATACCCTACGAAACCCCCTTCCCCTTCCTCGTGGGCTTTAATTCAAATTAGTACTTGGTCGCGAACAGCCTGTACGTTGTTGGGAAATGTCCTGCCAAGATGTGCATGTCTACTAAAATCCCTTCAACTATCATTGCAACTTCTTCTTTTTTACCAAAGCCAATTTGATTGTAAATCAAAGAGAAATCGAGCCTCGCTTACCGGTTTCCCAAACTGCACTTGTTTCTTAGTCCGGAGACGCATCAGTTTTTGAGACAGACCATCGCTTAAACTGCCGAGCTGTTTTCGTGTCTGCAATTTGGAGTGAAAGTAATCAATTCCTACTTGGAGTTGTAGAACAAAAGAAAACTGCAAATGGATTGCCTTCGTTTATATTTAGTAATATGAAAAAAGGTGTTGTCGGGAAATGTGAAAAAAATACCCTAAAAAAATACAAAGGCGTGAACATTTCAGCACACTAAAAAAGCCGCATAATATCGTTTTGAAAAAAGCAGAAAAGAACTTCATGAAAAACACGATCATTTTCTTTTTGCACCCCTAAAAATACCTTGCTTTTAATAATCTTTCTCTGAAAACCCACTAAAAAACCAAAGCCCGATTTTAACCCATAAGCTAAGGCGGCTAGCAACACCCCTCATACCAATAGATGGAGTACCCCCTTGGTCCTCACCCCGCATTATGTTAAAGCTCTTTGAACTGTTAAACTTTAACGACCCTCATCAAGCCCCTCTGTAGCTAGCTAAGAGGTATTACGAATACGAAACCAAATTTGGTGGGGCTGAGTCTCAAATGTGCGTATTTAATTTGCATTGTTTACTTTATTATGATTTTACGGCTGAGAATATTACAAGTTTTTGAGAAGGTAAATTTCTAAGCTTTTATGCTACCATTTGTAGCGTATTCTATGTAGATAGGTCAGGCAACTAAACTAACTAAACTCTTTCTCGAGCCTAAGTGGCTCTTATATAGGGCCGGCGCTTATCTTCGGTTTCTGTAAGGTTAAGCGGATGAGAGTCATCATAAATCCCCCTGGACAGGACACTATAATACATCACAGGTTAGCTGCCAGTAGAAGCTGGTACTCATTTATACAGCTGAGTTGACTGGAACAAGTTGGGTAAAGTGCTTTGCTCAAGGACACAACACAGTTGTCCTGACCGGGGCTCGAACTCGCGACTCTAGGATCACGAATCAAACACGCTAACCGCTTGGCCACTGCGCCGCCAACAATGTCAGGAAAACCTAATTTGTAATCTTGTTTTTAAAAATGTTACCTTCATTCCCGCAAGATTTTGTTTTTTGCGCCCGTTAATTGGCCAGATTGGTCCGCAGTTGTGAGATAGCCCACAATTAAATATTTCCCAAGTTACTTTACCCATCAACTCCGACTTTGTTGGCGGCAGCAGTGAAATGAGAATTGAACAAAAAAATATCGCAACAACCATTTGGGTTTTCATCGTGCTGTTCTACACCGCCCTTTTGTGTATCAGTGAATTAGGAAAAGCCGATTTCTGCAATCTTATATATATCTTAACTCGTGGACGCAAACGGACGGTTTAATAAATTTTGTTATTTGCTAAAAAACACAGTAAGGAAGTTGAACTATGAAAACGTACAAATTAAGCCTTTAAATACTTTTGTTTTATAGCAAAGTAATATCGTTTACATGTTTTGTTTAGTTGGATAGATGTTTGAAATCAAAATACATAGTTGTTTCGTTAGGAAACGAGTGTTTACCTTAGTACATCAAGTTCGCGCGCGCGTCATGAAAATAAACGCGCATTTGACGTTAATATTATTACGCGGAAATTTTCTATAAGCGTGTTGATATCGACAACTTTAATTTTCTGGCGCGATAGTTTTGACAGCAATAATTTTCTTTATTCATAGCATGTCGAAAACACTGGATCAATTATATCACTTGATCCATATGTTTGACTGTTTCTTTTAATTTATCAAAACCTTTTGCGTGGGTTTGTTGTCTGACTTCATCCATATGTTTGTTCATCAACAAAACTTTAACGGGATCAAATGTAAAGTGCATTGTTGTATTGTTTTTCAAAATACAAAATGTTTTGTCTAATGAAGCTAATTTTCTTTAAAAAAAAATGATACCTTCAATATCGCGTTAATTTTCTGGAATTAATAACGTCGGCCCCTTTTATAGGCCTCAATTTCCTCATTGTTAATATTCTTGTGTGCTTGTTTATAAGTGAAATCAACATTTTAGGTAATAAGGTAGTTCTCAAAGCATCATTTATCCGTTGCTTAACAGCTACCCCGCTAAACTTTTAAAATTGTTATCAAGTTAATGTAACCCAGTATTGTTTATATAACTTACGTATAATATCATTTGTTGTCAATCATGTCAAATGAGCAAGATGATTACACTTTCGAATTAATAAAACAACGTATTCGTCAAAACCTACGTTTTGAAAAAAATAAACTAAAGTATTTGTTCAGACTCGTCATTCCTGATTTTGGCAATTTCAGCATTAATTTGACTTCTTGATTGTTGGCTTGTTTCAAGGATAGAAAATTCATACTGGCTACTGTCCCTCTAAATTATTTGTACCGACGCTTGACAACATGCACTAACTGAAAATGCCTGTTCTTAAATTGTTCTTGTTTCTATGTGGGGTTTAAACCGAATAAAAACTAAGTTTATGTAAGAAACTAATTTCAGGGCAAGTATATATGCATGTTGTATAATATCAGGAAATGAAAACGATTAAAGTCATGCATTGAAAGAGAAAAACTGCGAATCACTGGACTGTCATAATTAAGTTAAAGATCAAAACTGGTTAAAGAAAAAAAAATTCTATTTAGCTGTCGAATTCGAGCCTCAGCTTGTTCTTTAAACTGTTCTTAAATTTTGGCCAATCTGAGCGTCGTTGTTCTTATAAAGTTGTTCTTAATTTAGTATAAAAAAATGCGTGAATATATGCTCAGAGTTGGAAATTGCAGCTTCGCGTCTTTAAACTAATTTTTAATTACAAATGCTGGTATTTTTAACTTTCGTACTGAGCGACACAAACTTTGAGTTTTGATAAAAGATCCTGGAAATTTTCCTTCGATGGAAACGCTGCAATATCAGTAGTTAGTTTACACAGACGGCAAAACAACTCGGAAAAGGCCGGGTACTTGCAGTTCGGTTTGTCGGTGAACACACACATGCAGTGCAGTAAAAAATGATCAAAAGAAAAACTTTCTATGTTAAAACCAGCAAAACGTTCATTTTATCATAGTGATTCTGTTACGCTATAGGATTTTACTAATTCCCATTGTCAATTAACAATGTTTTTTTTGTTGAAAAGTTTTTTTCAGTTTCTCACTTGTTTAATTTGAGCTACAGAGGTGTGTCTAAGGTTCTTTCGTTTATTGAATTATAATAATATACCGTTATATATTACTTAGTAAAGTTTTAAAAGCAATACATGAAATACACAGTTCGTTGTACACAAGGACTGAAAGATCCTCACAAAGAGAATTCGTTTTCATTTCGAATTGTTTGTCTGTTTGTGCACACAGTTCGGTGTCACAAGGACTGAAAGATCCTCACAAAGAGAATCCGTTTTCATTTCGAAATGTTTGTCTGTTTCTGATCTTGTTACATTTGTTTTAATTGTCTACTCTCAAACAATATTTGTTTAAAAACACTTAGGCGAATAATTACTCTTGATGCTAATTAACACCCCTGAAGAACTCGTAACGAAGTCCTTTGAAAATGGTGAACCCTTCTGCCTCTGTGTCAATTGAAAAATGACGTATATTTTAGCCTCCGTACAAACTGTCAAGTCCTTTGTAAAACTGTGTATGCTCAATATGCCTCTGTACAAACTGTACTTCCTCCCAACCACCGGCTTTGATAAAAAGGCCTACACTCTTTTTTTGTAAGAACCTTTTTTTATAAGAACATGAAGCTGAAAATCGCCAAAAAAATTAAGAACATGTTCTTTAAGAACATGCTGAGGCTGAGAAAAGGTGAAGAACATTTGTTTATATTGATAACCTATTGCATTTAAATAATTCATACAGTTTTATTGAAAATTTGCTTTTCGGCAGGCTTCTTGACTAAAGTTCGCAGATAACAATTTACATCACACGTTTTTTCATTTACCAAATCGCAGTTCTTACAGGTATATTTCTTGTATGAGACAAACTGGGATGCAATAAAGTCAGTACTAGCTATTTCTACTATACTACAGAAATGCACCACATACGGTACATCTGTTACCTACATTATCTAAAATCCGCAGTAAAGATATTTTAAAAAACATGTTTAAGAACATTTGAGACTGATATCCCGAAAATGTTTAAGAATGTTTAACCTCAGTCAAAAAAATCGGCGTTCGTACAATAAAAGAGTGTACAGAATTTGAACAGAACAGACTAGTTTTGAAGGCCAATGACGGTCAGCTAAAGCAGAACAAGCCCGAGTAAATTGACACTGAAATGTGCAGTCGCTATAAAGAGCCATCGAATAAATAGCTGTAAAAGAAACAAAGCGTTTATAGTCGTCTCTTTTTTATTCATTTTTTAAAGAAGATCTATGAAATTTTGATTTTTATGATGATAAGCTGTTGCAAAAATTTAGGAAAAAATGTTTGGACGTTATACTTTTGGACACCTTTTCTCTTGTTTCGGACAAAATTTTCGGAGATTATATTTGAAAATTACTTGATTATGCCGTTTACCCTCAAAACGGGGAAAAGACTGAAACACTGCAAGGAAATACCTTTAATGCATTCACAAAGTTTTACATATCACCGACGAGAAAATAACCGCTCAGAACAAACGCTCAAAGTCAAATTGGCAAAATTTTCTTAACTTTGAAAATGTTTGTCGTTAAAACTTTGCTGAAACTCGTCAATCAACTTAACAATATAGAAAAAAACACAAAAAAAAATATTCTCTTTTCCCGCGTATGATATATGTAATGTTGAGTTTAGCATCGCTCAAAATTTTTTGTAAATCTCTTGTTTTTCTTTTTTTCTTCAACTGAAACCGCCAATATACATGCAAAATGAAATAAAAAGAATTCTAGATTAAGGTCGCTAAAAAGTTGTTTTCAAAAAAATGCAAATTCAAGCATATTTATATAGTTTCAAGCTATTTTGTTACAAAATAAATTAGTCCAAAGTTTTTGCACTTAAGCACAAAGCTAAAACTAAAGGCATATGTTAGTATAGCTTTTTTGTATCACTTTTGCCATTTCTGTCGGTTATTTTGTAAGAAAATAAAATGTTCTTAAACAATAAATTATGCTAGTGGCAGTTTGTATCAGTTCCGTCTAACCAACAATCAAATTTTGACGTTTTACCTTCAAATCAGCAGTGTTTCGCTTCCCCGGGTAGCTAGGGCCACAATTGTGCGACAACGCACAGGCACCAGCGGGCTTTGTAGAAGCAGGGGAAAATAGAAGCAAGCAACAAACAGTTCCTACAAAAAGCTTAGTTAGTTCCATTCTGCAGGTCTTTCGATCAGGACTCGAGTATGTACAGTAATGAACCAAGGGAAGAAATATTTTGATATTTACTTCTTGGTCAAGTTCAGAGTTTCAATTTCCATTGACGGCGCAAACAATAAGAACCGAACCAATAAAGAAATCAATTTCCTTTTGCAAAGCGTGCAAATGTTTACTGGCTTTAGAAAACTCAAAATGAACAAATTCATCTTCGAAAATCACTTATTTGAAGGGAATTCAGAAAAGCAAACTGAAAGAATGAAACCGGAGCTCGAAATAAATTTGGTCGATGCTGATACAATGTATATGTCAGAAATATTGAATAAGGTTATTGATACGCAACACTCAGTGTGTTGTTAATTACACTTAGCTTATAGGTACCGCCTTGTTTTGATTAAGGGTATAACAAAACATAACATAGTCGATAAGAATAAAGAAGAAAAACCTTAAAGTCGTTAACTTTTCATGAAATCGCTTTGGGTCAGTTGTTTTCAGTGCAGAACATCAAAAATTTGTGCGAGCATTCGAGCCTTACCATTGCTTTAAAACTGCGAGCACATTTTCCGGGGAACACTGGAGGGCCCTCCCGTCCTTACGAGCTAGCCTGTTCAATACTGTATGTGGTACATTTGCGTGAATAGTAGTAGTAGCTGGTACTGACTTTCTTGCCAGTTTGTCTCAAGAGATATACCTGTAAGAACTACGATTTGGTAAATGAAAAAACATGTGATGTAAAATTGTTATCTGCGAACTTTCGTCAAGAAGCCGACCGAAAAGCAAATTTTTTAAAACAACACTGTATGAATTAGTTGCAATAGGTTATAATCATAAACAAAT
Source organism: Hydrozoanthus sils (assembly GCA_027575215.2). NCBI lineage: Eukaryota > Metazoa > Cnidaria > Anthozoa > Zoantharia > Hydrozoanthidae > Hydrozoanthus > Hydrozoanthus sils. The sequence goes on along the minus strand of JAOBRD020511473.1, from coordinate 5,938 downwards.
GTTCTTCACCTTTTCTCAGCCTCAGCATGTTCTTAACATGTTCTTAAATTTTTGGCGATTTTCAGCCTCATGTTCTTATAAAAAGGTTCCTATAAAAAAAGAGTATACTGTATCTAACGAATCGGTTCGCTAAAATTTCCTTTTGGTTCAGGCTTTAAACTCGAAAAAAACTGAGGCGATTAAGATGTTTAATTTTGCATATAAGTAGTTTGTCTGTTCAACACTTACAAATGCTAGACACGACGTCTGATGTGAGCTGCATTTGCATTGAGAGCCGAAACGAATTGTGGAATGGCACACAGTTTGGGAGTCCTGCTGATGAACAGTGACTGTTTTGTATCTTTTTAAAAAAATTCCAGCAGCATGTACAGTTTATACCTTTTGAAATTAAAACTGTTAAAATCCTGCAAATGATTATCTATAATAAACTCGATCTTCTGGGTTAAACATCGCCATCTTGACGCCTCATTGAAGATGCCAAAGCCGCTTACAGTGTCACGAAATCAAAACAAATTGTTCCCCGAGGCGTTTCACCTTTCAACAGATTTTTATGATATCAAAAAGATTCATTCCCTACTAGCAGAGTTCTCTCGCTTGGATATGAGAGATCTACAGGATTAAAGATTTACTTATAGAACACTAAACGTAAAGCAAAGTCTATCACAGTTATCAAACTTAAAAAAAACGTACAGTTTGGCACATATATTTATGTCTACAGACACTCGATGAGTGGAGTAGTAGCAGACTTCTTTCATATATTGTACCTTCATTTTTTTTTAGAGAACGCTTTCACAAGGTCAGTTCTGGAGAAGATATATGTTACAAAAGGATTACTGAAAAAATGATAAAATAAATAAAAATCAAAGAATTGTTACGTATACAATTAATATAATCTCAAAAAGCTATTTCTTGTGAATGTGCACTATTTTTAACTATTTTTACAGTTTTTAAAAAAAATCTGTAACAAAACACACTGAACAAATTAATTTAATGCATGCTCTCGCTACTTACCGCACCGTTTAAAACTAGTTTCGGATCGGAAGATTGATTTACATTACGTCATGTGAACGATGTGTGTAAAATCATTTAGAGATTTGAAGCAACTAAACAGCTGGATGTTATAAATAAAAAACGCTTGGCAAAAGTACAAGTACGTAAAGAAACTGTTTAGGATAGCTGCAACAAAACCTGCAGTTCCGATTGTGGAAAAAGAACGATCTGTTACGAAACGCCGCGAGAAGCTGGCCGGCTCGCGGCAAAAATTTTAATTCCTTATGAATTTGTTTTGCAAATGTTTTAGCTGAGAAATCGATGTCATAATAACATCATAGTCACTAATTGTGTTTTTCAGTCGATAGACTTACATAGCTGCGTATTGGATTACTGCCTGCTAAAGCGTGTTTTGTGTCAAGGCGCATTCTGACGCAGTTGTAAGACAGTGGGAGACAAAATCCCTTACTGTGGTAGAACACAGATTGAGGACTTGCTTTGTTGTTTAATAGGGGTTTAAAATTGCTTATTTCTTCCCTTGAAATGGATAAGGAGATCACTTCTCTGAATGGACGATGCAATCATTGCCGGGATACTGCGGCCGTGGTATCTTCCTACTGCCTCGACTGCGAGCTGTTTTTATGTGAGCTGTGCCTCGACTCTCATAACTCTTCAAAAGTAGGTTATGGACACAGGCTCGTGGAGTTACCTTTGCTTGCCGAGGGCAAAATTACAGGGAATACCGAGCTCTGCCCGAGGTATTGCATCCAAGGACATCGCGAGAGAGAATTGATTGAGTTTTCGTGTAAAACGTGTGGATCCATTAACATCTGTCAGCGCTGTTTGATAACTGGCCATAGTGAGCACAAAATTGTCCGAATTAATTATATTGCTGACGATTACACTTGGGAAATTTTGACAAAGAAAGAAAGATTGCAAGGAAAATTGTCTTCTTTCAAGCATCGCGTTGAGCAACTTGAACGAGCAACGGTAGACACGGAACAAAAAGTTTCCAAGGAGCGCCAAAAGATAAACAAGATGATCAACACGGCAGTAAAAGCTTTGCAGAAACATCAACAGGAAATCGCAAGTGAAATAGACAAGACTTATTTAAGTTATACGCAATCCGCTGCAAATGAGAAACGTAAGCTGAAACTGCAGCTGGCGCAGATATCCAAGGCTATGGAGCAAGTCGAGAGCGTTGTGACTGCAAGGGGTAATGGAGATTCCAGAGTCTCTGCGCCTGCGCTCTTGAAGCGTTTTGATGAACTCTTAAAATTCAAAACTAATCTAGATCCTATTAAAACACTTGCAATTGAATATGTGTTTGACCAAAGAACATTTCGAGTACCCGACGGTCGCATAACTTCTCACACAATCAACCAACAATCGAAAATAACAAAGAAGGGAGCAAATCACTTCCCCGAGCAAGATTGTCAAGAGCAAAGTTCTAAAAGTACGCCGCCTTTCTCAAATGGAAGACTCGTTGACAGCGTTGAAGCGCATTTGACAGTGCCATCGATAAGTATAGGCAACGAGTCACCTAAAGATACGACAGATAAAACCAGAAGACACTCGACTTCTTCAAGAAAATCTCCTCTGGCTGTACGCCAGAGTCTGGTGACGGATCGCAGGAACTCGGGAAGCGGTACGATGTTACTTCCACAGCTCACGAGGGAAATCCACCCTCCCATGTCGTGTGAGCTTGTTCCCAAGGGCGCGTTTGGTGGAACTGGAAAAGGTAAAGGAGAGTTTCGGAAGCCCAAGGGAATTGCTCTAAATTCCAAAGGTGAACTTGCAATTGCAGATTCTCAGAACCACCGCGTACAAATTCTTGCTGCGACGGGGGATTTTGTACGGCACATCGGAAAGAAAGGGTCAGGAAGTGGTGAACTACACCATCCAGTGTCTGTAGTTTTTGACAGCTGTGACAATATCGTTGTATCAGACACGAGCAACTGCAGTGTGCAGATGTTTTCGCCGTTGGGGAAATTTGTAAAGAGAATTGGAGAAAGAGAGATTAAGTCTCCTTACGGTGTGGCAGTGACAAGAGAGAGGAATATAATTGTTTGTGATGTTTCGGATCACCATGTCAAGGTGTTTTCCAATGATGGTGAGGTGCTGGTTAGGAAAATTGGTACGTCCATCGAAGTTGTGCCTGAGTGTAATCGATATGGACCGTATTTCGCGGTATACCACAACGAGCAATATTTAGTGTCCTACTGTGGCGGAAATCATTGTATAAAGATCTTCGACAAGAAAGGAAACTACATACGAAGTGTTGGCAAAGAAGGAGTGAACGCCGGAGAGCTGTTTTGTCCGCGAGGTGTTGCTGTAAGCAGCAGTAATCATATTCTGGTGTGCGACAGTGGTAACCACCGTATTCAGGTTTTCACTTTAGACGGAAGGTTTGTTGGCAAATTTGGAACTAAGGGAGTGGGACTGGGGCAGTTTGACAAACTGAACGATCTCGTTATTAGTCAGGGTAGCAGGGTTTTTGTAACTGATGGCTTAAATGACCGTGTTGAATATTTTGATATCTGAAATACTTCATTTATATCTGTCAGGAACTACCAAGTTATATCTATTATGAAATACTGAGTTATATCTGTCAAAAAATACTGAGTTACATCGGTTAGGAAATAGTGACTTAGAACCAGGCGAGAGCACAGTATGCAGGAAAAAGAACAATCTTGTATACTATCAAAATGTAAACTTTTTCTTAAAACTACATCACAATTAACCGATTGTTATTGATTATTCAACGAGATGATTATGTTTAAATTTTATTGAATGATATGATTTTAATTTTATTTTTAGTACGTATGCAGGTGATTCCCTTTCGAAAGGGTCTATCACTAATATTTGTAACGCACTATATATCATTGTAATCATGACTTTCGTATTCAATCACTAAACATAAATAGCTGCTAATTAATTACTTTGTAAACATACTGTATTTCCCTTTTAGAATCAATCTATCGAAACAGTAGTTCTTAAGGTGTTATGGTTTGTTTTTAAAAGATTGTGAACTGTTTGAAATAGCAGTTTCTCAAACTCTGTATTTTGCTTAGAATGTTTCCGGTATTGCAACTAAAACTTGGGCCAATCCCGGATTATGGCTGGGAAACTAACTTCTCAAACCCCCTTTCAGATTCAAGGTTGAGTTAAGGTCTAACTACTCACTTACCCCCTCCCGCCCATCTTGGGTCAGGGTTAGAATCAAGTTTAGCTACTCACCTACTCCTCCCTCGGGTCAGGGTTAGACTCAAGATTGAGGTGAGGTTTAGGTACTCACCTACCCCTCCCTTGGATCAGGGTCAGACTCGAGGTTGAGGTGAGGTTTAGCTACTCAATTACCCCTCCCTTGGGTCAGGGTCAGACTTAAAGTTGAGGTGAGGTTTAGCTACTCAATTACCCCTCCCTTGGGTCACGGTCAGACTCAAAGTTGATGTGAGGTTTTAATAGCTACTCGCCCTCCAGTTTATGGAGGTTATAAAAGAAAACCCGCAGTAAGCATTGAAGGACGAATATCCCAAAAGAAATAGTGTCGAATTACGATGAGGAGCATCGGAAATCCCGATACACCAACACAGAAGGACAAACTTTTCAAAGCGGCAGCTACGAGAAACAACTAACCATAGGTTTCACTGCGCACGCGTCACTTCGTTCGGAATTAAAAATACCGTATTTATTCGAATTAGTGCCCACCTCGAATAAGAGCCCACTCAAATGGGGAAAACGCTAATTAACGTCCACCCCCTTGCCCCCCCAAAAAGCAAATACAGTGGAACCCCGCCTTATGGCCACCTCGTTAATACGGCCACCTCGTTACAAGTATGGCGATCACTTTTTGTTTTGTCCGTCGGTCGAATGGCAATACTTTTTCTCACAAAAAAACGTCGTTAATTTTGGTCATCCCGTTATTACGGCCATTTTTTCTCCCGTGGGTGACCGTATTAACAGGATCCCCAAAAGATAAAAAGGAAGAATTCGACACTCGTAGTGAAGCGTTGATTATTTCATTTCCTCAATACAGTAGCTTACAATGGATAATATCATAGTCCGATAGCCTATTAGAACGCTAGGACCCTCCTCAAACTTTCAACTGCGATTTCCACGAGAGTGAGGTTGATTATTCTGAGTGAAGTATCAGTTCACACAAAATAAAATTGCTACTTGCTGAAAATCATGAAAAGTTAATTAGCTCCCAGCTTCAAATAAAAGCCCACCCAAAAAGGCAAGAAATTCAATTAGCGCGCCCGGTTCCTCAAAAACCCCGATTTACTTAACCCAGGGTTAACTCTTAACAAAACCTATTGGTTGTCATGGTAATTAACCCTGGGTTAGCACTAATCGGGTTTTGAGGAACCGAGCCGTTTTAATCGAAACCAATAGTCCAAGTTTCTTTACCATTTTTATTAAAAGCGCGTGTCTTAGTGAGGGGGTTAGGCAATGTAATGAATCACTTAACTACCTTTGCCCAGTTGTTCAAAAAACAATTACCCCTAATCCAGGGTTAATTTCCATGGTTGACAACCAATAGGTTTTGGTAAGAGTTAATCCTGGATTAAATTTATTCGGCTTTCGAACAACCGGCCCCTGGGGAGTGGGGTTGGGGATAGGATAGGCTAGGCCGTGCACACAAAGCATAACCAAACCACCCCAACTGCCGAGGAAAAGGACGCATTTCATTAAATCAAATCAAACAGGGATAGAAACACAGCCTGAAGTTAGGCAATCGTATTTGCAACCTTGAGACATACGACCTACTGGTTGTAGTTTGGTTACAAAGGCTAGTGTTACCCTGCCAAGGGACCGTCTGGAAAGTCGGAGGATTTTGGAGGGGACCACTCGATTTGAGGACAAACCGAGGAGGAGGGGGGGGGAGTTGCTTCTGGGGGCATCGAAAATATAAGAATATTCGGCGTTATGGATGATTAAAAGA
>JAOBRD020511367.1:0-17095 GCA_027575215.2 Hydrozoanthus sils | reverse complement strand
ACTTTACTTCCGGTAAATATAATCTTGTACATCACGAACTGACTTTTTGGTGAGACGGATCGTCAAGTGGGTTAGTCGAATCGACTCAGCTTGGTTGTATTGGAAATGTCTGTGAATTTTGGCTTCAAATGCCCATAACCTTTCGGGTTTTTTTTATCTAAAAGTGTGCATCCTGAAATGAAATTTTCCAAAAAAATATTTTGATTTGAACAAAACGCGAATGTTTTACCAGTCTTTGAAAGTCTGCCTGCCAACAATGTTACGTCATCAGTTGAAAACATTAAAATGTTAATATCTCCAGAACCGTAAAAGATTTTGACAAAATTTTTCACAGCTGTTCCTCATTTAGCAAGGTCTATCTACTGAGGTAATAAAATGTTTCACTTCATAGGCACTTTAAACTATGCCGACCAGGTTAAAATTAACCCATACTCACTCGTCCCCAGGACTCCCCGATCTCTATTATGGAGGGGACGAGATTGAAATCAACCAGCGTTTGAACAACCCATTCCATGCAGACAAGTTAACAACTCTTCCTTGCCCCAATTTTTTTAAACGCAAGCTTCAAATACACACTTATTCTGCTTCCACAAACCAACGTTTATTTCTTAGTGAATTATCTGACATATACTATCACACTGGTTTGTTGATATAAACTACTATCGCTTCACTTTTTAAACGATATTACAAACGAACATTGAAGTAAACAAATTTTAATAAATATCAAAACTTGCGCCAGCGCTCATATAAGAAATAACTGATACATAATATATGTAAAAATATATCTATACTTATCTCTCTTAATTTACATAAGTGATTCTCAAATATATTCAATGGCCTTATAGTGTTTGTTGTATATTAATATAAGATTAACATCGAATGTAAAAGATAAGAGAATTAAATTAATTCGGGTGCTGTACAAAGTGAATTAGGATACTTTTAAATGTCGTCGAGAGATATTATGGTTTACCTGTTTAAATAATAATGAACGAAAATGCATATGTTACCTTTTTGACCTGTACATTTTTTCATAGTTTCACTGTTTTCGGCAAACAGTGTTGCTTTTTTGGCAATAAAAGTGTCGCCAGATTTGGCGATTTTTTTTTTAGATTATGGTGGAATATAAACAAATTTTTGGGTTCCCCTTCTTCGACAAAAAAAAGCGGAGACCAAACACTTTGTAACGCTGTTACGTTGAATGATAATACTAAGTAGATAACTTGTCAACAATGCGTCCGATTGGCCTTAACTTGCTGTAGAGATATATGGAAAAAAAAACTACCGAGTCGTTATTCGTTTTCCATAATATATTACGAACTGGGTTAGAGTTCCTTGCCATTTTGTTGAAATTGGTTCTGAAATACAACCTTTTGTTGACATACAAGCAAAATGTCTAGTCCCCGTTTCTATTAATTCCAGTTATTAAATAGCTAAAATAACCTGGAGTGTGGTCAATTGAACGCAGCGTTGAAATATTGTGGTATAAATAAGGAAATACAAATTACAAAAGTCTATTCTTCTATTATCCATTTCATATTTTCTTTGATGTTTTTGGTGTTGCACATAAGCCCCACAAAAGTTTGTCTTTCTAGAAGGACTTTTCATAAAGTTAATGAGCCTGACTCGGCATGAATTCTATTATTAGATATTGAAGAACCTCTTCTTGGGATTAACACTATCACAATGTTCTCAATTTTGTCTTTAACTGCCTAAAAGTGTTTCATTGCAAATGAAACAGACTTATATTTAAGAACTGATGTCTTGCCATATTAGTGTCGCTTTTTAATGTTAATCTTGAAGGGCTTTGGGGATAAACTTGCACCAAATATTCCTTCAAGGTCTGGGACAGTACCATCTTCAGGCAAATTGAATTTGAAGACATGAATGAGACGTGAAATAAACAAAAAAAGCTGGATTTTGCCCAGTGACTCAGCCAGGCAAACTCTTCTTCCAGCACCAAATGGCATGTAGCTTAAAGTTGCTGGACACACAAAATTTCCGTTTGAATCCAAAAATCTTGTTGGATCAAACTTAAACGGCATACTCCATTGCTTCTGGTCGCGATGCATTGACCATGCGTTGAACATCACCACAGTGTCTTTAGGTATATAGAAGCCATTCAAGGTTGTGTCCGTTGTTGTGGAGTGTGGAAAGAGGAGTGGAACGAGAGAACTATAGCGAAGAATTTCGGCAATGGTTGCCTCCAAATACGGTAGTTTTTCGCGGTCGTCAAGTTGTGGCATGCAGTCTGGACCAATCACAGTATCGAGTTCCTCTTGAACTTTCTCCTGCACTTGGGGATTCAAGACAAAAAATATGATTGCCCAAAGAAGACACGTTGACGTTGTCTCTGTACCGGCGCTGAAGACATCAAACATTGTCATAATGACGTGATCCTCAGTGAAGGCGCATTTTTGCTTGGGGTTCTCTTGCTGCGTATCTTTAAGGACTTTCAAAAGGGCGTCGGTGAGATCCCTTGTTACCCCGTCCTGGTAGGTAATCAAGTGCTCACTATATTTTTTCTGCAGCACTTCATCCCTGTCCTTAATGGCTTGCTTTATCATGTCCAAACCTTTGTTTGGAAAGTAACGAAGCCAAGGGAAAAAATCGACAAGACTTCCAGCGCGAAAACCTTGCACAAATTGTTGGTTGTAACGTAAAATTGTTTCGAACTCGGGGTCATCGATTTCGTAGCGTTTTCCAAAGACGAAAGAGCAGATCACGTTTAACACAGCAAGATGAATATCTTCCGTGGGGTTAACCATTTTGCCATCGGTTACTTCAAGTCTCTTAATAAGTTCGTCCACTTCCTCGCATGTTTTTTTCTCGATAGGCTTCACGCCGTTCCCAAACATTCGTAAAGCTGAATGTGCAATTTTACGCTGCTCTTTCCATACAGGACCAAAGTTTGCAAAAGCAATATCTTTGCCCCCACGGGAGATCAAGCTAGCAGTATAAAACATCGGTCTGCCAGCAAAGTCGTTTGCTTTCCTCACCAGAGCCTCGCGAGCAAGCTCGATGTCGTTGATGACTACAATACGATGAGAGCCTACTTGAAGACGGAAGACCTTTCCAAACTTTTGAGCGAGCTTGGTTAAACCGATGTGGGGCTTGGGGCCCATCTGGAGCATGTTTCCGATCAGGGGAAGCGGGATTGGTCCAGGAGGAAGTCGTGGGTCTTCCATGTAGAACGAGACCAAGGTGTAGACAATAGAAATGGCTAGAAGCACAGAAATAACGCCAAGAATTTCCACAATCATGATTTCCTTCCTAAAAACTGGAAGAAAAAGGAAAAGTGTTAGTCTGAGACCCAAATTGTCAGAGTGGTGCTTCTTCTTTGTTATTTATTAGCACGAACCGCTAGTCCATTACGTTATACTCACAGTATACCTCTACACTTGGAAGATATACTAAACAGTTGTTCGTCAACAGTGTATCTAGTCTTATATATCGCTCATAACGATGGCGAAAGTTTTACGTAGATCCTGTATATAGCATGAAAATTTATACAAGATTTATTCTTTCTAGAAAAATATTTACGGCTGTGTGGATCATATTGGGTGCCAAATGAACAAGTATTGTTTGTTGTGGCGCCTGTGCCTGAAGAAATAGTATAGTGTATGAAATAACTTGACAACAACTGCTAGAGAGTAAAAATACCCGAGGCTCTGTTTTCAACAAAGTTTAAGAGCTGTAAGCTTTCCTATTCCTATAGCTGTCACATGCAAAACTTCTCAAAAGGGTTGAAAATTAGCTGACTATGATGTGCAACGAAGTAGTTCTTAACTAAATCAGTATCAAAATTAACCGCGTTCAAAATCGTTGACAATATACTTCAATTAATACCTTTAAAGGATTAATATTAGAAAACTGTAAAAAATCTGCAAAATCTGTTCCAATATCTAAAACAACTATAGAAACTGTTTGATATTGTAGCATTTCGGTTTTCAAATGTTAGATAGCTCTTGAATTTAATTATTGGGATATAATTTAGTAATTAGAAGTATAAATCTCACTGAGAAAGGCTCTTATAGTTCCAAGTCGAGAGAAACGTGCCTAAAAGAATTTGAAAAATGTTAAGTTCTCAGTGATGTTAAAAAGACCTTATCTTAAAAATCAAAGAAGACCTGATATTGTTGCTTGCTGTAGTTACAGCAGAAGGTAATTTCTAACTTTAGCTATGTATTTGGTGGGTCTTTGGCCTTATAAATCGCGACTGCTCGATTCCACTTTCAGATACATGCGAAACGAAACAAAAATCATCATTGTCATATCGATGTCGACTGAGTCGTGTGAGCCTCAACTTCAGGTTCTACTCAGTCAAATGTTGCAAGATATATAAACAGAGGTCCTAACACCAAATCTTGACAGTTACAAGGTTTACTTTTACTGCTCCACTGTATATAAAACATCACCTTTTGTTTGTACTCGGGACTAAATAAAAACAAAGTTGTTTTCTTCAAGATAGCTACGTTCTTCTCTCACTGCATGACATTAGATTTACAGGCCTAGTTTTCATTTGTGCCTTAAAGTAAACTCCGTAATCTACCCTGTTATCTTCAAATTCGATTCTACTAGTTCTAAATACTGTAAATCACTTGCAATTTCTTTTTCGACCTCATTACAAACACTTATTGTATCATCTAATCCGTTTGCCAACTCAATTTGCTTTATAAAGCTAAAAGTCATAATTTATGTCATGTAAAGAACGTCTTAATCCGGCGAACTTGTTAATGCGTTTTTGTTGAATGTATTTTTCGTGCCATAGAGGAAAAAGACAAATAATGTTTCCGAGTGCATCCAGATATCTAACTTGCAACTTTCACAATCAGTTCAAACGCGATGCGCAAGCACTCTGCAAGATTTGCAGGAACACAGAGCGATTTCTTCATAACAATCATCTGACCATAAAAATGTTTCTCAATTAGTGTTTAGAGATCAACTCACCACGACTTAAATGCAAACTTTTGCATCCATTTTTTTATGTTACTCAGCTAAAGTCACACGTTTCGCTTGAAAACACTCAACCGAGGGAAGCTAAAGGCAGCACGAATTTCGCCCGGGTATTTAAAAATGGAGGTACCATATCAAGTTCATTTTTGCATATCCTGTTATTAGCATTTCACGGCGTAGCGGTTACGCGAATATGGCAACTGAAAAAAGACTTGGTATTATAGACATGTATTCTTATTTCGATTCCTATATTGTCTCAGCTGCCAAGCGAGCTCCTGTAACAATGGCAAAGTTTGCAATCGACGACCTTAATAGAAAAGTAATGAGTTGTGTTAATTGGAATGATTAACATAGCCAAAGCAAAGACGCCACTTTTTACTCCTAAGGTGTTAAACTTAAAAAGATGTAAGTAAATTACAAATGTAGTCACATTTGATAATGTAATTGTAGTTGTGGTAGTCACGTTGAGAGAAAAGAGAAAAATAAATTCAAGGTTGATGCGTCCGTCTGTTCAAAGGCAGTCTTGAATGTCAAGGAAGAATACACAATCATAGATTAGATGCTTTATTGTTCAGTAAATCTGCTGCACTAAGTAAGACACAAGAACTGCCAAAGTCGGTCAAATCAAACAAACTGTTAGCGTCCGCCAGACTCCACAACGACAAAAGACCAAATTAAGACTTAACACAGTTTTGCATAAAGTGCACCATCATTTTACATAACACCATCATGCAAAAAACATCTTTTTACCGCTAAATTAAGAAGTCTAGAAATGAGATTGTGCTACCTTCAAGGGCTCAGCCGAAAGAACTAACAAGCTGTGAACAGTTTCCTGGGATCGAGTTTTTTAAAACCTGAAGGCGTCATCTTCTCTTTTCACTGAATATAAAGGTTTGAATTGTCGATACAAAAGATAGTCTCGGAGTAGCCGCAAGTCGACAACAGGGAATAGCTTCAGAAACAGAGATAAGTATTACTCATACATATAGACTAAACTTCAGCTAAATATAAGTCAATCCGGTGTTAACGCGAAGCCAATACTTTAAATTATCGAAACCACTGGAGCTGAGATCACAGGCTTTAAATATAGGCAAAGTGTCACTTCCACGCCCTCTGTTTAGCGCTAAGTTGTAAAATTGGTCGATGGAGTCAGTAGTGTATTGAGCTAGATATCCGTTTCCACTGGGAACGACTATCATGCATGTTTCTCAAACTGACTTTCGAGTTATCGTTAACGCTGTATAGTTAAAGATTATCTACATGATGATTGTTAGTAGCCTCAAGGATAATATCTTACAACTGTTAAAGGGAAAACGTACGAGTGAGTCAATATTCTCTGTGTTTTCTTTAACGTGAACCTTATGATTGAATTTCATCAATCTGTGATGAAAAACTATTTATTTGAATTAAGACTTCAAAGTTCATCTATTTGCATGGATCCAGGAATTGTTGATTAGATTACGTTTAACCCTAGATAATCCTCGCTACTGAATGAAGCTTTAGGACTTCGGGAGAAAGCAAGTTCAGCAGGTTTATCTAAAGTCAACCCTTTCGGCGCCACGTTCATGCCAAAGACACAGAAAAACAATCACCAGAAAAACTTGATTTAAATTTTAACTTAAGTGTAATAACACGAAGACATAAATTGGAAAAATCGACATTCAAAAACTGATTTAGAGTTCTTGTTTACAAAATTGATAGAGACTTACGTTCTTGTGAAAGATGAAATAAAACTACACAGCCAGCCTAGACACACCTTGACTCAGTGAAGACGTTTGGGAAAGCTCTGGTGTCCTAATGAAAGCCATGTGTCGAATAAATCCTCGACTAATCCTCTTGTTTTATACCTTATGGGCCCCCGAACCAACATTGGGTGCTTTGAGGAGAATTCTCAATACTCTTCCGAAATACGTCAAAATAAGGACTTAATACGGAGTTCTGAACTGTATAGCGGCTCAAATACTAAGTGATCAGGATTTCTGTACCAATTAGTGCTAAGACCCTTAAGACCGTTGTACAGAATATAAATGCCAGGAAGTAATCGCTTCTTACAGGCGCCGCAATTCACTATGAAATTCAAGGGCCTCCACTTTACAAAAGATACTGCGTTTGTTTTGCTGATATCAACCTAGAGAAGCGCATTGTTTTAATGCTATAATTATCCTACAAAAATTGAAAAACAAATCAATTTTGCAGTTTCAACAAAGCTTCGTAAAACCAAATAATGCAGTTGCCGAATAAAAACTGAATAATACAACTGTTTTATATATTTGAGAGTTGGTTTCGTATAACCTTTAGAAAATGAGACAAACTGGATGGACAAGATCAGAGGAAAACAAAAAGCGCGATCCTTTTAAAAAGTTGGAGAATTACCGTTCATTTTGTTGTTGTACTGACCTATTTAGAAGTTAAAATCTTTCTTACATCTTAGGCAGATTTCTGGTAGTCTTCTATAGTCTAAAGTCAATTTCAGGCACTTGTGAACATTGAGAACACAACGACATCTAACAGCCGCCGCGGAATTCTTTTTGAACGCAAGTTCCAATAATTACGTCCTGATATACTTCCGAAACATGGGAGAAATTAGCGGGGAGCAATATTTTCGAGCTAGTATTTTTGGGCTCTCCAATGGGGACGATATAATTAAACCCTATTAAAACTCAAATCTCTGCTGGTTTGCACTGTGAGAAAACACTGCAAAAGGAAATCGGGCATTTCTGGTATTTTTAAACATTTGTTTGAAGTCAAAACCTCATTTACGTGGGGTCTATTGTTTCTATCCTCCTGTAGAATTACTGTTTCCGCGAGGCGAAATTAAGGCAGCTCAGTTTTTGTGTTTGACAATGGCTTTGTAAGGAAACAGGCGGAGGGGAGATATCGGCTCAGTAAAAACGGGTTGCTCAATTAGCAACTTATGTTAATTCTTTAATGAACAAATTTTGCTTAATTTCAACTTCCAAAAACCCAGCAATACTCCAAGATCACAATAGCGACTCCGACCCTAGTTTGAAATAGCACCGATTTATTTTTAAAGATTCAATCTCGAAAAGGGAACTACAATCGCAATTTAAAGTTGGAACCGGTTAATGTTATAACTTACTTCAAATTATAAATCGTTCACTTACTTATAAATAATGAACAAATCAAACTAGCTAAACTGACAAAACAGCAACGAAAGGTGAAAAATGTTTTGATGGCTTGTGTATACACAAGACTACATGGTTAAGAAAAAATAGAACTAATTAGAAAGATTTATCGATTTTTTTGTTATTTCGAAGCAACAAATTGGTCCATTAGCGGGAACTCCAAAACAGACTACAAAGAAGAAAAATGTATCTATTATAAATCATTCAGCATGAGGTCCAAAAAATTGTATGGTATATGGGTGTCGATTATGTCTCTCGAACTCTAAGCAAAAGAACTATACACGTAGGAGTTTCAATCGGCGCGCTAACAAGCCCTGTTGCGAGTTTCCTTGCCTCTAAACTTCCTGTCAAAACTAAAACCATTTACAAAAATTATGAGTTTCAGCATTATACGTGGGTTTTGTTTTTTTTTCCAAGCTTGAAGTTTTGTTCGTCGTCTTAATCCGAAATTGAGCCATTTATAAAAGATTTAGAATGTCTCAAACCTTTTTGAACGCTCGGCAATAAAAAGGAGGTATTGTATCAGCAGATAAACATGTGGATTTGCGAGGATTAGTCCATATCTTCGTGGGAGTCAGCTAAAAGGAGCCTAATAGTAGTAAATAACTTATTTGTTTGGAGATCATTGAGAAGTCCTGGCTTCGAATAACTGTGTAAGATCAGACGTGAGCTCTATCATCTCTCACTGTTTGTGAGGCACAACAACTTGTGAACGGTTAAAGCGGGAAAATTTCCCGCCAATTTTTAGGTTGTTGGTTGTTTCGGTGGGTGGAGCGAAAACAATATCTTTGTGTCTTCAAACAATATGAGCTAAACTAAAAGCGAAACGTCGAAGCAAATGAAATGCTTTGCTGTGATAGTCAAAAATAAGAATTGCAGCCGTCGTATATCTAGAGGACATTTTCGTTTTCGGTTAAAATTTAAAATTTTTCATTGCAAGATTTTAGTGGAGCTGAAGAAATAGATGTGAAATTTCTGTGGATCATTCTAGCGTTTAAATTTAGATTGTTTCAGTTAACCGAGCTTAACTGCTACATTTCGTATATTTAGCTGATTATATACTGACCCGCGCTATATCACTCCATGTTTCCATTTTGAGAGCATATATATATAATACCTCTCATATACTTTTCTATACTCACTAATTTACAAATATAAAGAAATTGAAAGGACATTCATCGAGCATTATTGTCGGGGCTTTTGTAGTCTTTCAGTCTGTTTTTTTTTTTTTATTTTCAATCTTTGCTTCAAGAATGTCTGGACCATGTTGTTATTTCTTAATTTCTTTGGCCAAAAAGAGGTTCACTTAGTCATTGATTCATTATTACTTCTAAGTAGGGGCCAATATGGCAGCAGCCACGCAGATAATACTCACCAGTTTTACAAAGTTTTAACCCTGTTGAATATTTTTTACTATATATTTAAATGTATATACGTGTATTTTTAATAGTTTAATGTAAGTTTTAAATTTAGCAGAAATATTGTAAATTAGGCCTGAAAACCCTTTTGAGGAAGGTTTAATAAACATATATATCATATATGTACTTCTTGTAACGACTTGTCCCAATTTGAAGCTAGTCAAAACCTTATGGTTTTACGACATAACTGAACCTGCAAGACTGTTTTCACTGTTTAGGGTGTCTTGTATCCCTGCGTGTGGCACAGATCACAAGCACACCTATAGAATCAACACCACGAGAAGGTTCTGTTAAATTCTGTACAAGTCTCAGTTCTCCTTACCTTGTATAGGATTTGCAAACTAACTCAAACCTTATATTTTAACAAGGTTACTTGCCAGACCCTTAAGACCGAGTGACCAATTTACTTTATAGTTATATTTAAAAAGTTTAGCTTGTGTTTACGTTGTGGTCGTGCAAATGAATAAAACTGTTATTCTCGGCTACACAAGCTCGTAGTTTTCTTCTAGTCAGTTTCAGCTAAGGCGTAAGCGAAATTAATCAGGACTCGAAACTGATCGAAATGACTCACAACGTTTTTATGATGAGTATCTTTTAAGGCGTTATTAACTAAACAGGGAAATATGTCATTATCCCTAACTTATAAAGAACTTGCGGTAGTGTTTGAGTTGTAGCTAACCAAAATAGGTGATCATATTTAAGTCTTCACGAACGAACAACATCAGTTATTGTGCAAAATATTGAAATCTCAATCATGGGGAAAACTATTATTACTGCAAACGTTTGCCAAGTTTTACAAATAAAAACAACACTCGAGTATTGAGGCCTGACTATTTTCTAGTTCTAGCTTTCGAATCTACGTCTACGAGCTACAGTTCAGTGAAACTCAAAACCGGTCCGAGCTCAAAAAAGGAGTTTCACCATTTGATTTATAAAACTCTCTCATCGAGGAAAATATGAGACTAAGTTACAACAGATAATTAAACAGAGTTTTTTTGTTCTTTTTCACTATATTTTACTCGGCGATTAAGCGAAATCTACAGGAGTATTTTTTGTTTAGAATCACTTGATCGGAACTGAATTATTAGCATCAAACGACCGGAAGTGCTCTAGGAAGAATTCGGAAGTAATTATGACTTGAAGCTTTTTATGTGACCATAAAACACGAAGGTTAGAGCAGCAGGGAAGCGAAAGGCAGCAGGCAACTATCGAGGATATTAGTCAAAAGAACTTTTAAATAAGAACCCCAGCGCATAACTACAAGTTGTTGCGCCAGAGCTGATTAGATTTCTTTGTTAGTGGAACAAGCGGCTGGCGCTCGCTCGCTACTCAAGAATAGATATAAATGTAAATTGGCATTGCTTGTTTATTTGTAGCGATTGGCATACTGGGTTTTTTTTCTTAATGTTTACGTAAATGTTTGTCAAAGCTCCTAACCTGTAAGTTAGCAGCCATCAAGTCTAAATGCTAACAAAAAATACATTCTAAAAGTTTGCGAGGAAATTGTCCTGATATGTCCTATCCAAGGTAAACGGGTTGGTTTGCATATGTAATACATATATATATATACCAGACTACTTCTACTCAAGATCTCCTTCAACGGCACTTAAAATTAATCCTTTGTATTGACTAAATCCCTGAGATATTTAAGAGGTAAAATTCTCAAAGGAGCATACCTGGTTCTACCGAAGTGTTATCCGTGGTCAAGAGCTAACCGGCGAGACGCCCACTGAGTACGTTAGCAATTTATGAAATACTAGCAAAATAGCTAGCGTGATAAACGCACTTAGCTCTAGCGTGGCCGTGACGGGAGTGGCACGGTAAGTTATTGTTTTATAAGCTTTTCATTCCTTCTGCCGGAGTTGGTTTTTTGTCACGGCATTACTGACAATGACGCTACCGTTATTAGTGTCACGACAGGTGTTCGTTGTCACGATAGTTAAAAACGTATTTCTCGACGCATTCTGTTTAAAGAAAGGTAAGATTGTTTATCCACTTGTTCTGTTTTGGAAAACGTTAATATTAACATGTTTGTGAGTCTTGTTCAGACTGCCTTGAGTGCCTTTTGATCATTTATTCTGCTCCAGTCACGTAAAAACTTTCGTGACATTCCAAATGGCGACGAGAAAGCAATGTCACACAAGCGGTTTGCTCGACAAAACATTTCTCTCAGCACTAATCATTAAAATATTATCTTTTTGACAGCAGAATTTTTTGTTTGTTATTCGACAGCTCATTCTTGTAATTTGTTTCTCAAGTTACGGCACGGAACTCGCTCAATTGACTACACACTGTGCAAATCGCTTCGGCTCATTTGGCGGTGCGCTGAATTTCTAATGTTTCCTTGCGGAAGCGTTTGTCATTTCCTGTTCCCTAGCGAGTGCCGATTTGTAGATGTTCAGATCCTTTTCACTCAAAAGCATGACAAAATCACCTTACTAACTTAACTGCTGTGAGACGTCTGAATGTTTCTTTTGCTTGTTTATTAACTTTGGTGTTGATTGTAACGAGTTTAAAACTAGCTGTCGATCGTGTGTCTCGGATCTTTTGTGACATCTAGAAATATATTTTTTGTAAAAGTAAAACCAATAGTTGTTTGTTTAGTCGTTTGATGTTATTGATGTTGTTATTGTGGAATTTATTTCACTGTGAAAATTTCTTGTTTATTTTACTGCTTTGGAAATCACTATAAATCCTGTGTTTCATTTACTTAGTATTGTATTCTCCAAATTTGCGTTCACGTGTCATGCTGCGCACGGCAAACAGCACAGATATTCGGGCTAAGCATGATAACTCACAAAAATAACTTTCTGTATAAACTTGAATATAAACTTCAGATCATATATGGTGTTGTAGTTATCATTATTTCTCGTTCATTTCAGCCGATAATAGTTAGAGATCCCTGTGTAGGGCATTTTAGTTTTATTTGCAAGCGCTTGATGCTTGAACGAAAGTGACGTGGAAATGGAAGACCTGAAAAAATTGAATTCTTTAATAGTGCGACTTATAAACCTGCATTCAGAAGAGCTGATAAACCACAAAGTGATCGAGGAATAAGAAATTGTTCTTAGGAAAAATTGAACGAGTTAGAAAAAGTTTGATGTTTAGTTTAGTGAATTAGCAGCTACCGACAACCAAATTTACTTGTTCTAAAAGTAAAAAGAGTAATCAACAAACTGCGCGTGAAAAACCTACAGCTGCTAATACTTTTATGAGCCATTTCTGTCAGTATCGTCTGGAATGTTACTAAAAACGCACTGACGCGTAGAACTCCTAATAAGCTACGAACAGTGTTTTCTCTATTAGCTTCGCTTTGGTTAGGTCTTAACACAAATAAAACTTCATAAAATTTCATAAGAATCAGGTTACATCCCGGATCACATAAATCATATTGCGGATAACGGGTTGTAGCACCATCCTTTAAATAAGAATTCCCTGTTGATTTTTCTAATGGTAGTATTAGGGATGAGTTTTCAAATAAACTTAACTCGGATGTGTGGTTAGACCACACTAAAGCCCCGCGGTTAAATTATGCTAAAGCTTTTCAGTCATTCAGCTGCGGCTGGCGGCTTAAAAACAGCGCTAACGGCGTCCCTACAAAAAGCGACCAAGTTTTCAGAACTGAGGCATGAATTAATCAAACATCCTTGAAAATGATGACATATCACATGCAACTCTTTGTAACTCCCTTCACTTCCCTTCTCCCTTCTACTTCCTTCTCGGCTACTTCAAGACAACGGTAGCCGCGTTATACCGCCTCTTTCAAATTAAAACAGATTTTTATCTGAGAGTAGGTTTGATCGAGCCTTCTTGTTTTATTTTATTTTTACTCGAATTTGCTCGTATTTCTTGATAACAAGCTATTTTGTAGTTTGATAAAAGATTTCCCAGCATTACAAAACGCACGCCCGTGGGTCAGATTCATCTCACGACAAGCTATTATTGTATTGGTAAACTCTCCCAAGTAGGGTTCATACTTTTACTGTAATCAGTTTGGGAGAACTTAGCTTTTTATCTCCAATAGTTTACCTTCCTTGATCAATCGTGTTTTCTCACAGAAAAATGATCAGGTCTATGTAAGGAGAAGTTAGACTTTTATAAACTGGTGAGTTAAACCCTTCGAAATAAGACAAACCAACAAGTTTCAATCTCATTTTTGAAAAATGGCTAGTTTCTAAGTTTTATTGAACCACATATTTTTGTTGCATACTAGCCGGCTTTGAGTTGTTCGTAATCTATAGACTTTATATCTCAAAGTCCGGTAAGTATAACCCGGTCGTTCCTGGGCCCCATTTCTAAAAATGTCGTCTTGTTCAGTTGCACGTGAAAAATAACACTTGAAACTTTTTTGCTAAGCTTTTAGTCTTATCTATTAGGTGTTAAAAACAAACCCACAATCGGTGAAATTTGAGCTCGAAGAACTCCAGTAAACAGGAACCTAAAGTTGACAGCTGAAAGCGCTTGGATGTAGGACGAAATAGGATGTTAATGGTTTGTCATCAAAACCACGGCCCTGCGCCACCCAGCCTAACACAACTTTAGCCCCGCGGGCACTTGTCTGTTGGCTTTCCCAGCTTCTTAGCCGTAAAATCTGTTTCTTTTTTCGTGCAACTTTTATCAACTCGCGAATGCTCAATGTCCGTCTTAAAACTAAACCGAACACAGGTGAGTGCGCTTTTTAACTGTTGTATAAATACAACACTTAATTTCTGGTGTTTCACAAGTATAACTTTAATTACAATTTTAATTCCAAAGGTTTTTGCGGTTATATTGCTTTGTTTAATTTTTGTTTATCTGCAATGTTTTCAAAAGATAGAATTAAATTAAACACTTTTCTTAGGGCTGTTTTTAAAGAGGTGGAAAATGATACGAATTCTAGTCCGACTGGTTGAGTATGCGACGTGAAACAGCGAAAAAAGGAATTGGTACTTCTGTGAACAGCTGGCCACGTATTTAGATTTACTTAATATAAATTGCTGATTTTCGTTTTAGTTTTCTACTCGGTTTGACACTGTTCCAGATTTGAGAAACACGTTTTAAGATTGAGAAAACAGTTATATACACAGAGAAAAACAGTGATCTTAAACTTCTGAATAATTACAGCCAGAGGTGCATATAGCTTACCAGAGTGCATTATAGCAGTATAATCATGGAGGGGCCATGGGCTCAGAACTTGTAGTACTTGCTGCGAAATGTTGTTCACTGCCATCGATTTTGTTCCGCGCTAAATTCACAAAGATAATTTGTCTAGATTAGCGTACACATAAAGTAACTAACAAGAAAACCTAAAGTTGTAGCAATTTTAAATTATTTTTATCAAGGTGTCAAAATTTGGGCTTGCATTGCAGTCATCATTGTTAAGTCATAGTCAATGACCTCTCGCTGCTAGGTCTGTCCCAATGTAACAGAAATCTAAGAATGCTTTGCTTACCTGAAAAATGTTCCTTTTATAATTAACAAGTATCCTGGAGATAAAGCTCTATACTTTTTGCAAATAACCAGACAATGGTCTACAAACGACCAAATCTCCGAACCATTTATAACGCTTTTTTGCGACTCAAGTTCACAACGAGCAAACAATGTTGAAACAGATCAGTCTAAAGTTTAGCTATACCGTATGAGTCGCTCAATCGCCTCAACGTTACATTAATGAATCTAAACCACCATAATTTTATGTATTAGGTGATGAGTTCAACCGCTGGCTAATCCAATAAAACAACACTTCGGCTTCCGGTTGTGCTTTGACTAAACCAGTAGTCGAAGCCAAAAGCTTGTGTCCTCCTCAGGATTTCATTTGACGCCTATTAGAAGTGTCGCGGGGTGCACAAGTAGTCTAGACTGGTCTTGCGACTAGCTTCAGAGTCTACCGACGCTAACCTATGTTAAAGGAGATCGTCGTTTAACTACCAGGGCTGGGTTTGTTTAAAGGTTAGAACTTAACCTTGGGTTAAGGCGGGACTTAACCTAAAGCACGCTTTGTGGCCACTTTTCCTCATGTTTCTTCCGATATCTCTGTCCATGGTTTGAATCTACAAAATCCCTATGATTAAAACACAGATGAGATGAAGGACAGTCAGCTGAAATATTTTAAAAATTTTTCGATGAATTTTGAGTTTTATTTTTTTTTCTCAAAGACTGGTAATTTTAAAGAGAATTTTAAATTTGGTGATGTTTTGGGAAGTTTAAAAATTTGCTTTAATAATTGGTGGTTTTCGTAAGGTTGTCGTTTTTAACGATTTTCTCGGATATAGTGAGATATTTGAAGAATTGAAGAATGTGGCGATTCTTTGGACATATGGCCCTTCAAAACCACGAAGGTTCAGCGAAATCGATTTTTCAAGTGTGGCCGCGAGTTTTTTGATCGATGCTGACATTCACTCTTAATTTTGTCACCTATATCCATACCCTTGCAGTTCCCTACAAACCACGAACATTATTGTCCAGGCCTACTCTTCATACTCTTTGTTTCCAGTTCCGCCACCTATGTCTACCTTTGTAGTTCTCTGCAAAACACGACCATTATTGTTGTGGCCTATCCTTAACAATACAGTTTATTCTTGTTTCATATATTATACGTTTGGTTATAACAAGTCCCCCTTGTGTTTTCTTCTTTATCTTCCGCGTATAGCTAGGGTTGTTTTGAAACCGTGATGTATCACAGAGTGACACAATTGCGTGACATGACATTTCTATCATTAGCTCTGAATTGAATAAGTTCTTTTCCTCTGACAGTCTACAAGGCACGCGTCATAAATCAATTGTAAACATTCTTGGCATTTCTTCGCGTTCGGACATCTTCGGGGGTTCATCACGCATTCGCCAAACCATCTCATACCCGCCTTTCTTTGACATTTTGTCTCGCATGTTGTCGCGGGCCTTGCAATCGATTCTTCAGTACAGAGCAATATGATAGCAATTATGGCAAACACACAGGAAGATTTCTACGACAAATCAAAACGTAAAATTAGTAAAAATAAAGACGAAAAGGACGATAAAAATACTACGAAAAAAGAGTAATGAAATTTATAGCTGTCGATACTATTACTAGTTAAAAATAACACATTTCTTCTCACTTGGTTGTGCTACGCTGACAAGCTCCAATATACACACTACTGTTTTGTTAGAACAACTTTATAACGGAACAACGAAGCTCAAATTGGCCAGAATTCAAGAACAAATTAGGAACAAGCTGAGTTTCGGGCTCTATATTTAAACTCTACTAAGCTTCGAATTTTAAAGTATAAAATTATCTGTTTCTACCGTAAACGCATTAATAAGCCCCTTGGGGGAAGGCTTATTTACTTGTCGACCTTCCAGACGGGAAGCTTATTAGGGGGGAGGGTGGCTTACTTAAAATTGCCAATAGCTAAAGTCTGAAACACAAGATGAAGACGGAGTACCAAACAGATTTAACAGCATCTAGTGACTCTGTGTTCCCCTTGCATTATAAAAAGCAGTAGTCAAACTGATAGAACCGTTGACAACATATGTTTATGACACAATTTGCCTTATGTTTTAGCTCATTTGTCGAGATTTTTTGGGGGGGAGGGAGGGCTTTTTAGAGAGGGGAGCTTATTA
>JAOBRD020511366.1:0-23865 GCA_027575215.2 Hydrozoanthus sils | reverse complement strand
CCCTGACCTCATAATCGCCTGCAGATAGTTCGCACACTAGTACCCTGCCAGCAGAGCCTCCTTTTACCTCCTCAGCGCCGCTGAGGAGGTACTGAGCAGGCAGCACAGAGTAGCCACTATAAGTAGCAAAATCCCTCGGATAATGTCAAGATAACTAAAGGCATCGGCAGCTGGCGTGAGAATAGGCTTTTTAAATGTTTTTAAAAGAAACCATCACATTGCGTGTCAATATCCCTGTCTAATAACCTCTGGCTCTGACAATAAAGCAAAACACTCAAATACAATTACAAAACAAAAGTTGACAACTGAACGCTATTTCTCCTTTAACTGCTCTGCGCAAAAAATGTCGACTTGTTATTCAAGTCAAAATAATGTGGCAAAAGATATGCTATCTACTCATGCAAGACTTTCTTAAAAATCAGTGTTTGATCGCAGAGGTTTCAAAAATAGACGAATATTCCGACCTTAAGACCTCAACTATATCTATACATCAATTTTTAGCCCGAACCAATACGATTATAGCTGCAAATATCTGACGGAAATGTCAGCCCGAGCGTATTCGATTGACCATACAGCTGTATGGCCGGTCCTGCGAACACAAAGCTGAGAAAAAGCGCAAAGTGTGTTAAAATGTGTTTTGAAATTCTTATTTAGGTAAAATCTAGTGCATATGGAATATTTAACACAAATCAACAAAAAGTTGTAGCTAACACACTTCTTTTCAAACAAATATTAAATTTTGCTTTTTCCGACTCGACGATCAAATAGACTGGGTACAAATATACGACAGCGCAGGCGCAATACCGATAAAGCAAAAATTTGCCGCAGTGCGTCAAATTCAAGGCTTATGATTGGATTATGTTACCGTGACGTCATAAATGCCGCATACTTGCTGTCTGCAGCAAAAGGTGTGGAAATTTTAACATCAAGTAAGTGCCGCACTCTATCCGGAAGCGTCTAGCGTTGCCACAGAAACAATCTAGAAGTTTTGGTTTATGCACGGTGAATAACGCTCTTAGAAATATTAAACCCATTATCGGTTTTTTAAAACTAAACATGACTCGTAGCTTTTGTTTTGACTTCTCCGTGACTTCATAAAACAACTACGAATTAAAAAGCAAACTTATACGGAAAAAAAACTAAAATATTACCCTGTATTTTGATGAATGTTTCACGCCGAGACTCGCGAATGGGGCAAGCATTAATGAATAATAAATACGAACTATTATTTTTTTTCTGCCAAGAAACTCTAAGCACAATGAACAAAATTTGCGGGGAGTGAATTGAGGCTTATCCGCAAATGACGTAATTTGCATATGGTAATCGTATTTGTCACCTTTCTACCAATCAGCATAAAGCATCCGGGAGCGCCCTAGTGCGTTGCAGTTTCGAATCTTCATTCGAAGGTCGGTTGTGTGGAACTGAAGTAAAGTTTGTCATAATACGAGGACAAAAAAATGGTAAGATCCTTAGCCTGGCCAGTTGATCTAGATTACCATTCCCTGCCCAAGCATAATAGTTTTGAAGGTTTAACATTGTTTTGTTGTTTTTTGCAAGTTTAGTGTCTGTTCACGCACTTACGGATAGTTGCCAGATTGCAAAACATATTTCTATAGAAAGTTTTTCGTTGTGCAGATTGAATGTGGATAAACTTCATAAGTTACGTGTTAGTTTTTTAGATGCAGCTGTAATGATTTCAGTAACTCAGGTAGAACGCGTTTCATGTTTCTAAATGTTTGTTACCCTGCGTGTGAGAAGGTGGCCAAACCGACTTCTTCTGGTGGTCGTTTTGTAGTTGAAAATTTCTCCCTAAAAGTTTCTGTTGCTTTTGTCGATGGATAGGTTCAGAACTTGGCAAATGCTAGTTGCTCTTGAAGAATGTTGTATGCCCTGAATACTTTAACGCGGAAGGGAGTTCTAGGTGTCGTTAGGTAGAGCGTCTGCAAGAGATGAGGGACAGGTTTGTGAGCCAAAACCAATTTGTCTCCTACGATAGCGCATGCCAGCGATTCTCAAGTCTCTGATTTTACATTACATTTGTGTTTATAAGAAAACCATTTGCGGTTTGGGATTAAGTCGGGCTTTAAAGTTTTGGAATCGAAGATGTAGCTGCAGTAATTTTTGCCCTGGGGCAGATATTGGGCGATTTGACGATAGTTGTGTTTTAATAGATGGTTTTATAATAAGCTCGAATACTATTGATATTGTTTAAGAGTTTCTTCGATTACTCAGTAATTTAACTATCACAAAATTATGGTAGTTAAAAAAGTACAGAAACTGTTTCATGTTCAATAATATGAAAGTTTCATGAGTTTCGTTGAATGTATTTACTATGTTGGGTAAGGTCCAACATTTCTTGTTTATTTTCGTTGCATATTACTGTAATCTAAGAGTAGAACCAATGCTTCAAATATATTCTCAAGTTTTTAGCTTCTTTTGCTGGATCTACATAGAAGAGTTCTGTTCATACCACCAAAAGCTTATACATTGAAACAAGTCCTTGTGATTTTGTTTTGCATGGAGTTAGCAAACGTTTTTAAACCATATCTTTCTTGATTTCGCTTTTGTTTTGACCGATTTCATTCAGAAGGTGTGGTTTGAATATCGACTTGTAATGTCAATATAATGTTCTCAATGAACTTTTGTCTTATCAAGGTTTTGTTGTAAAGAAAAAAACACAAGCGAGTTCCTTGCTAATCCAATAGGATTGTTTTGGTTCAGTAAGACCCCCTCCCCTTTCCAAAATGAGCTCATGTACTGACTTAGCTGTTAAATGAGTCGAAAGACGAATGGATGTTTTTCTAAAGGAGGAAATTGCTGGTTTTGAACTTAAATTGAGCAACATTTGTATAAATTTTCTTGATTTTGTCTCAGCACCTCGAATGGCATATTTTTCTCGGCATATTTTATAGCTACTGAATCCAACAACCTGTAAAGATCTACAGATACCTTTTTTATCTGAGCTAAAAGTAAATTGTGTTTACTTGAATTTTAAGATATCAATGTCAAGTTTTCCGATTCTTCGTGGTTTGTCTTGCTGTTAATGTCGCTGAAACTTGCCTCTTATTTTCTGTTTTTAACCAAGTTATCTACAAATACAGCCTGTTGTTGATGGAAACAGCAAACAAGACAATCGCATCAGTGTGCTATAAAGAACCACAAACAAACATATGTCCAATTCATCTGTGTTCCATATTAGAGTTTTTACATACTGATAAGATATTGCATGCCATGATATAAATTTCAAAATTTCTTTTTAAGCCTAATTTTTGAAACCAACAAAATTAACCACTGTCCTTGTGTTTTATTCTACTATTTTGAAAACATTTCTTATTTTGTACTAATCAAGCCTAGGTCTTGGAGCCACATAAAAACAAGTTTTTAACGATTGCTTGTCTTTTTTACGGTTTTGTGGAAAAGTTGGCCTTCACACATTTTGCTGCCATCTTCAATATTTTGTTTTTATTGTTTATTTAGTTTGAAAGAGCTGTTTTAACATATATATTATTTTTACTCTGTTGTCAGATAGAAACTTGTCATTAGTAGAGTTTAATCAGAATTTATTAACCAAGTTTCAGCTTTTCCACAAAACTGTATGTTTTCAATAATCTGGTATAAATTTTTCAATCATTTCTAAGGTAAAAAATATATATTAATTTATATTTTTTATATATTTAAGAATAAAATTGTTAAATAGTAAGATTCTGGAACTGAATTCTTGTCTGCAGTGTGTAAAGGTACAGTCCAATTTAATGTTTTGTCTTGTCTTAAACAATCTGCAGCTGCTCTCATGCCCCAAACAAATAAAGGTTCTAATGCTAGTTCTCTCTTGAAACAAGAATCAACAATTTGTGACCCTTTTAGAAGAGTTAAGTTTTATTTTTCAGTGGCATGCATTATCCAAGTTTTTGTCCTCAATCAAATGTCATTTTGTGTGTTATCTAATGAGAAATTTATATGTTGTTAAATTGTTTGGGAAAGACCATATATTACAGTAGTTTGAAACTTAATGCTTTGCAGAGAAAGTGCAAGAAATTTCAAATGAACTCGCTGCCCCTCTTTTCTCCAAGTGGTTTCTAATCTAATCATTTATTTTCAGGCTGATCAATTAACAGAAGAACAAATTGCTGGTAAGTTTATTTTCCTAAAGCTTTGTCTTGTGAAAAGATGAAAATTTCAGTTTTGTACATGAGTGGGGAGGAAAGGAATGGCCTCTTTTTGTGAAATGTACAGTGTTCTAGCTAGACCAAAACGGCGCAAAAGGGCACATCATCATGTCATTTTCATCAAGTGTGTATCAACTCTTTGCTATTCTAGTTTTTGAGCATTTTGAACAAACATTCAAGTTAATGTAGTCTTGCGCCAAGTCAATCAGTTGTCACAGTGCATCCTTTGTATCTGCCCAATCAGCAATAACAAGATTGATTGCAGAAATAAAACTCATTAATTAATACTGATTAACTCATGAATATTGGTGATGTGTATTTTTGGCTGCCATGTCATTTCTTTTATCTTAGTAGCTAGAATACTGTCAGAATAATTATACATAGATGCAGATACATAAAATGAGTTGTCCATCAATCATACACAGAGCAATCAACTTTTGGTTGTCTGAGTCGAGTTAGTTCAGCTAGTGGACGCGTAACTTTGCAAAAGCACTTGTCCGCACGGACCAGCAAAATTTGTAGATCAGAATATTATATAACGAATAAGCATTGCAAAAAATTAGAAAATTCTGCTGTCCGAAGTAGCAATTGCATTGCATTTATTTTCCATCTTCAGACTTCTGTTAAATATTAAATTTCATATTTGTTTCTCTCGCGTACATGCTTGTTGAAACAACTTGTGACAGTTCATGCACAAACATGACGTAAATGTGGCAAGTGCATGATTTGAACGAGTCTTTTCATTTTCTGCATGTGTTCATTTTTTTATATAAAAAGCTTGATGTGTTCAGCTGCTGACACTGAGTTGGAAATTCACAACACATTTGCAAAATTTAATTAAATTTACAACTATGTACATTACAACACAGGAAAACTTTGGAAAACACTGCAGTGACTTTGTAAGCAATTTGATTCCTTCTAGCAGAACACACAAAGTTTTGCAAAATGCAGCAGCAAGTTCCAATTGATTAATTTGAATTTAGAACTGACTAATCTAGCTAATAATATGCACAGTATAGCTTTTGATTTGTTTTTTAAGATGAAGAATTTGAAATCAAGATGTTTTTCTTTTGATAATACTCGAGTTCCGCAGACTTTTCAAGTTTTTCGTCTGAACGATCCCAAGAATGATTTCAAACTTATTTCCTTGTTAAGAATAGAACAGAAGTGAAATGTACAATTATGAGACAACACTTCAAAGTGCATGAACATGCACTTCTTTGTCTGCGATTTATGTTGTGCTTTGCTTGGGAAACGAAAAATTGATGCTGAACCGTAAGACAATTTAAATCAACTCGTGTTTCCTATAGACTGAAATACTCATACACTGTATTCGCAACTTTAATTTTGATATTCTATCATCATAGGTGGGCTTTTATTGTTTTGAAATCACATGCTGTTGTGATTTGTGTCAGTTCAGAAACTTTTGAATCAGTTGTTCCTAAAATAAAATATTTGATCTTCTTCAATGAGAGGACATGTTTGTAATTTCTAATGTTCATACCTATACTCTATGTTTAATTCTAAGAAGTAACATTTTTTAAGCAATATATGGGACATGTGAAATTTCCTTCGGACAAGTGGAACTCAAATCTCTCTTATCCCATGGACAACTGGGAAAAATGAAAAATTGATTGCCCTGATACATCAAATTGTAATCAGAAATATGTTGACAAACATGCTTGGTCCAGTTAAACCAGCATTTGTCGTGAACAGATATTTGATTTTTGAAATTTAAGTAAGCATTTGAGTTTGTTGAACTAAAATTTTTCCCAAGTTTATATTTGCTCAACAAGAAATGTGTTTATTTATTTCTAGAATTCAAGGAAGCGTTTTCACTCTTCGACAAAGATGGAGACGGTACAATCACCACTAAAGAGCTTGGAACTGTCATGCGTTCGCTCGGACAAAACCCAACTGAGGCAGAACTTCAGGACATGATCAACGAGGTTGATGCTGATGGTATGTGAACAACTTTTGTTTGTTTTAAAAACCTCTGACAATGCTTCAGTCTTAATAAGCAAATAATGTATGAGTTCTGATCTTAAAGAATGTTACTGACTACACCATAGCAACTAATTGTGAACTCCCAAATTCTTGTCTATTCTTGGAAAATAATAAGCTATATTAAGTTAAGATTACCAATGTTTCTGCATGCACAAAACAGACAATGATGGCTTGTGATGCCTTGGTGATGTTTTCATCCAGAATGTTGGCCTTAATTTGAAGTAGAGTCAAAATAAGATAATTCTACAAAGTTGTACTAATTGCCATTCTCAAACAATGAAATAAGTGAAGGCTGATATTCTTGCAAATAAAAGAAGGGACAGTTGCTGATTAATTCTGTTTTTCAGGTAATGGAACCATTGACTTTCCAGAGTTCCTTACTATGATGGCCAGAAAAATGAAAGACACAGATAGCGAAGAAGAAATCCGTGAGGCTTTCAGAGTGTTTGACAAAGATGGCAATGGCTTCATTAGTGCTGCTGAATTGAGACACGTCATGACAAATCTTGGAGAGAAGTTGACAGACGAGGAAGTTGATGAGATGATCAGAGAAGCTGACATTGATGGAGATGGCCAAGTTAACTATGAAGGTGAGTTTAATATATAGGAGTGTGTTTTGTTTACAAGGATCTCTGGCTGCAAATCATATAAACTATGGTTCCCTTTGAAATTACAAAATGATTGCCAGAACAATTTAAAATTATCTGTTATTATGCTTCACAGTTTTTTTAGAAATAACCTTTTTTCCACAAAGGTAGAAAAAGTATGACGGAACATATCTAAGGAGTTCTTATTAAGACTGTAGAGCTTGGTGTTTGTCAAACCAAATTAATTCTGGTTTATTTCATTTAGATAATATGGTGATTACTTTTTTCAATATCCTGTTGGTGGTGCATGTATTGAAGGGTGTATGCACCATAAAGCCTTTGTATTAACCATTATCCTGCTAAATTGTTGAAAATCACAGACATAAAAGCTCAACAAAATTACAAACCTCAGAATCTGTTTAAGTAATGGCCATTTTCAGAATTTACTTGTAAAGACAATGAAAATGAATGGTCACTTTATGGGTTTTCAAGTAATGGTTTTAAAGTTAGAACGTTTTTAGTTAAAGTGAAACCATTTTTAGAAGGGTAAGGATTAATCTAAACTTATTCCATGATATTTGAGGAAAACATAGCCGGTCATCAATGAATTGTTAAGATGATTTTGTTTTTGTTGTAACTGCAGTTTGAATCTTTGGAGCAAAGTTGTCAGTAATTAAATGAATCTGATTGAATGTTCAAGCTTGGTTGGATTTTCTGAATGAATAGCATTTTGTAGACCAGGCAATCAAATTTACTTGAGAATGACATTTAGTGGATGTCGAAACGTCGTCACTTAGAAATGCTATTGCTTAATTTTATAAGTTAAATTGTTCTCTAAGAATCATCTAATCCAAATAAATACTAATTAAGGATTTTTTTTTGTTTCAGAATTTGTGAAAATGATGACTTCAAAGTAAATTTGTTTTTCATGCAAAACAGAAGATGTGTATTATTATAAGTAGTATGTTATGGGACTTCCTTAGAGCAGTGACCTGCGTATGTACCTAAAAAACGTTTTTTCCTGATATAGAGCTTGTAGAGCTTTCATTTCCTTGTATTATGCTTTGTTTGTAATCCCAGTTTTGACCCCTGTAGCCAACTGCTGTTTTTATTTAGTTGGAGTTCCTCTCACCAAATTACATATTTCCAGTCAAAAGGCTTTTCCATGCATCTATTTAAGATTACACTACATGTGTGTATGTAAGTTGTAACAAATTGTTCTTGTTTTAATAAAAGCCAGCCTTGAACACTGGAGTTCTGTTTTTGTGTGATTTAACGCTGTAGTGCTTGGGCAATAGTTCTTTTTGCTCTATGCTCTCTTGTAAGTGCCACTGGGGAAGATTTTGTATTTGTTGCCAACCTATTTGAACCTGGTTTTTGTAGCCTCGATATTCTGTGGGCAAGCACCAGAAACTTTAGTTTCTGTATTTATTCAAATAAGGGCCCATCCAATAAGTGAAAAAAGTTAGTTGGTGGCCACCCACTTGTAGTGAAATTGGGGGATTTTTTTAACTGTCATCCCAATCCGGCTTTTAACCCCATAGTGCACCTCCACCAGGATGTATACATTTTAAATTATGACGATGGCAGAAAACAACAGTGAATGCAATAGCTGCACGATCAGTCCTTTTGAATATATGTATATTTGGGCAAGGATGAATCAGTTTTATGATATCGAAGATACGATCATTGACAAGATAAACATATTGAAATCAAACGACACCTATCCACAGAGGGTGAGCAAAAATGTGTAGTAAAAAAATCGTCACGACTGATCAAATCTATCCAGGGCAGTTTTTGTGTTAAAGGGAGGCCCATAGGGAGTCATTGTCCCCACCCCCCACAGAGTACGAAGGAAAACCTTTTTGTAAACCAAGTATGTACTTATATAGAAAAGCAACATCTTCAACTACAGTGCACCTATCTGAAGACGAGTGGTTTAAATAAGATGCAAGGTAAAAGAAAAACACATGTACATAATATAGTTCTGTTCTGATTCGCTGTGCAGTACAATGAAGCAAAAATTTGTTCTCTAAAACTGTTTAAGACTCCTTGGTCAAAAAGAAATCAATTTTGCAGTTCGTACAAGATTGAATATTTTCCCTGCTTTGCATGCATTTCAGTCTTGGTCAGCCCAATTTTCAAACGTCACGGCGCTCGTTTTGTCCGTTTCCCTCCTTCAATGGCACCCTCCCGAAAAAAATCCTGGCTACGAGCCTAACAAGACAGGTAGCTCAAGAAACCATAACGGCAGAAAACTGCACGTTGGAATGCACTGAGCTGGCCACCCGCACGTCGTCGTCTTTAAAATTATTACAATGAAAAACAATTCTAAAGTATCTACGAGAACGACCTACATAGTCAACTTTTATCCACCTTCTATCGTTTTCTATTCATAAAGCATGACTGGGACAAAAGAGAAAGCAAACTAGCCATACGTGATTTAAGGGCGGGACTTAACCTAAAGCGCGCTTTGTGGCTACTTCTCATGTTTCTTCCAATATCTCAAACCAAAGCTGTACTAGTCCCTTGCATGGAGGAACGGTTTGGCGGTTTTACTCAAATTTCTTATTCAAATATCTTTTTCAACTTCCTCACTATCCAACAAAAGTTTAGGTTAAGTCCCGCCTTAATGAAGAATCAATATATTGATTTGCTTGAAAGATGCTCTTTGATGTGATTACGAGAGCTTTGTTGTTTTTTCCACAACTCTTTTTGACCAACTTCTCTAGTCAACTTGTGCTAAATCAAATCAGTGTTTGGTAATAAGCGAGGGGTTGGCGCAGTGGTAAGATCTCTCCCTCCCAATCCTGAGGTCCTCGATTCGATCCCCGGTCGAATGACGAGGGTTGAATATTTGGGAGACCTTGCCCGCTAAAATCCAATCAGCTTTTCAGCCTTCTTCAGGGTAAATAAAGTGAGTACCAGCAAATATGTACCGCTTTGAAGCGGTTGCCAATTGAGCCTATATATGCTCTCGGTCAGCTGGGGGTAGAACAGATCATTGTAAAGTGCCTTCGATTTAACTCCTTAAAAAAACCTTTACTGAGTCTATATTCCTTAAGACATTAAGAGTTGGTTGACAGATCAGTGTTCTATGACCAACAACTGGTTCAAAAGTTAGAATGAATAACACCAATCATTTATACTCACTCTTCAAAAAGAGCAAAATGAATGGTCACTTTACAGGGTTTCATCACTGACTGGTTCAAAAATTAGAATAAATGACACCAGCCATTTGTAATCTTCAAGACAAGAAAAATGAATGGTCACAGGGTTTCTCAACTGGTTCAAAAGTTAGAATGAATAACACCAATCATTTCTATTCTTCAAAAAAGCAAATGAAAGGCTACTTTCGAAAAATTTGATTCGTAGGTTATAACTAACAAATTCTTGGTTTAATTAAGCGTCATAGTTTAGGTGGGTTAAGGGTTGAAACAATAAAACCTACCGCTTGTAAGTTCATGTGAGTGGCTTTGATCACCTTTAACAGTGCTCTATAACGGTAAAAGGACGGATGTCAGTACAATTATCGACAAGCGTTTATATATAGCGTAGTTAAGACCGACCGGGCTTGGTATTAAGGTTGTGGAAGAAAACTAGTGTCTACCAACCTTGCCACCTCGCCTGAAGGACGCTGCGTTGGCCTGGGGCGAGCGAAGGTGAACGGTGGTCGTCGAGTTGTGAAGAATAGAGCTATAGTGGGAAAATAAATAGTGGAAGTTAACTATTTTCTTGGAAAACGTTGCTGTATGTGTGCCAAGTTGTGTCTTGTAGTTTTGTTGGTTAAACTAGACCTGTTATCCACACCTGGGCCCAGTTGTTCAAATTAAAGCCGTTTAACACAGGGTTAAGGAAAAATTTAAAATCTTTCACGTAACAATATCAGTATTAGGATTATGTTGTTAATGTTGATAAGTAAGATGGCGATAACATACAGTGACAACAATAGTAACAGCGACAGCGACTGTGATGATTAACCTAAATAAATACAATTAACGTAAAAAGATATTTTATTTGCGTATGAATTTCAACGAGTATGCGATCTGATATTCGGAAAATATTTCCAAAATGTGTTGCTTACGACTATAGTGATAGGTTGCCGTAAACCCTCTGCCTGTTCGTTGCGCGTCGGATCGGAACCTAACTGCGGCCCAGTTTCCAGTCAAAGTAACAGTAAAACCCCTCTTTCTTCCACAGTAGCGTTGAGCTTGTACCCCATAGCCACGAACCTCTACATAATCTTTCCTACAATGAAATACATTTCCATACATTGATTTGTATACCTAAGCACCAAAGCCGCAGCCGTTGTTATCGCGTTAAACTCAATCCCCTGCTAAATCTTAAAAATCTAATACCTTTCTCGAGCCTAAGTGGTTCATTAGGCCGACGCGTAGTGCCAAGCGGATGAGAGCCTTTGACTCCCCCCGGACAGGACACTAATCCATCGCAGGTTAGCCCCTAGTAAAACTGGTACTCAATTGTACCCTGAGTTGACTGGAACAAGTTGGGTAAAGTGTCTTGCTCAAAGATACAACATAGTTAACTTACCGGCTCAAAATTAAGAGTCGAACACGTTAACCGCTCGGCCCTTGCGCGGCCGAGAAGCCGCGGCCGGTTTTATTGCTTGACCCTTTAAGCCCCAAGCACGACAAATGTTGTGTTGGTAAATTTTCCCAACTGAGTCCCATACTTTCTATATGAACAGTTTGGGAGAATATGGCTTTTCATCCACCAAAGCATACTTGGCTCGATCAACTCCCGACTTCTCATTACCATTTGTATTACTTTGTTTGTGTTATGTAAGGAGAAGTGAGATGTTGATAAACTGTCCAGGGCTGAAAGGGTTAATGGAGTTGTTCACAAATAGGTTTTACGATTAAACTGTTTGGTTTAAACTGACTGGTTTTGCATTCGCAAGTTTCTCACATATTTGTCTGTCTTCCTTCTAGTAGTGTCTCTGTTGTGCTTTTTGCTTCTTTAATGTACCTACCCAGTTCTGTCTGTTTTTGCTTCTACCCTTCTTCTTTTGGTCAACGATCCTGTCTGTCTATTTGTTTGAAACAGTATCTGCCTGTCTGCCTGCCTGTTTGTAAGTCTGTCTGTTTATTTCTGTCTGTCTGTCTGTCTGTTCCAAGGCGTGCTTTAGGCTATTAAGTTAATTCAAATTTTCATTAAATCATGTAGTTACTGAACTACAAACCTGCAAAAGAAGGAACTTCTGTCCACGTCAAACTTGCGAAAGGTAATATATATACGGCTTCTCTGTCGTGGCCGAATTTCCCACTGACACGTTACGTTGTTGGGGTAACCAAACGGATACCCGGGACTAGAAAATTTACCGCGGGAACCTCCTAAGACCCCGCCGCAACCTGTATTGTGGCAAGTGAAAATGGCTGGTCAGATAAGTACAACATTTTCAACGTTCTAAGATGCGAGCTTGTGGCTTTTGTAAGAATTACACTGTTTTCACAAGAACAAATCTGTAAAAAATTTGCGGCTGAAACAACTCAAAACATTTAGGAAGAATATCCTAAGAACGTACTAAGGAATACGTAAGTAAGAATTTAGTTTGTATACTGTTTACAGTGAAGACGACTAGTTAAAATGTGCTGTAATTCCTACTGCTCGTACGTGATGGCATGACGGTTATATTAGCTCCAAACATGGACATACAAAGGCACTTGTATATAGTTATAGATGCTTTTGAACACCAAATCACAGTACTTTAATCGCTGTAGGGGCAGTTTCTCCTATCTACCGCAAATATCGTTGTGGTTAATAAGTACATTAACACATACAAAAGAAGTAAGAGTATTGTAGGCGGAAAGTCTGAATTATCTAAGAACACGCAATTTTAGCCCCAAATATGGACACAAGAAAACTGATAGAGAATAACACATACAAGACTATAGGATAAATAACTATAAAGATAAATGGCTAGTCATTTGCCTTATGCTCTGTGCTTCGTTTTATGAGCTGTTTTGATAGTCACTAAGTCTTAGCAACTGATTTGGTGAAACTTTCATTTGTTTAGAGGTATCTCAAAGGACATATACACATTATAGGAAGAATAGCGAGTGTTAATTCATTCGCGCGGCAACTTTTTTTTCTGAGATTCTTTGAAGATAGCAGCTTGGATACAACATACAGAATCGAGTGACGCATTGCCACTGGAAATGGGGAATAATCCAAATTTCGCTGATCTCCAGTATCAACAAAGAACCCCATAAACCCACACAAAGAAAACGAGAAAAAATCTCTGACCTCGGTGGGTAGCTTGAAACTAAGTTTGTGCTAAATCGGAGGCTTCATAAATACGTTGTAAAACAAAAACCAATGGAAAAAAACGAGCCTTTACTTATGGCTCTCATGTAGACTCATTTACTTCAGATTCGTAACCGGTCTTTTCTGGTTAGCCAAAACGATGTGGTACTACAGAGAAGGAGACTTTGAACAAATAATAGAACGACTGTTTGCTAGATGTTATATGGGTCAGGATTTGGGGTAGGGGGGAGGAGGGAGGTGTTATAGTGGGTGCGTTATACAAAACACATTTTGTAAAAACAATTTTAGATTGTTTACCTCTATTAACGTCACTCTGAATATCCACTTCTTGGTTTTCTGGTGAATTTTCGACTTCTGTGGTAGAAAGTTAAAAGGTGATGCCTAATTAACGCAAAAACCAGCTGCCCAAAACTTATTCTTTGCCTTTGCATCTTAAAACCTCCAGCAGCATCGTCCAATGCATGGAGCTCACCCGTCGTGAGCTTTTTAGTCGTTTAGTTTTTGTCTCGACTAAGGTGTTAATGACGAGCTGGCAGTTGTTTTGTTCTAGAAACTTATTAGGACGTAACCTTGGTCAAACGCCGTGTAGGTTTTGGCACGGAAAAGATCCACCCGCCGCACTTGATTTGTAAGGAGAAAATTTGTGAATCGATATGTTTTTATGTCAGAAATGCAGTGGCCGAGCGGTTAGTGTGTTCGACTCGGCCTTGGGTCGCGAGTTCGAGCACCGGTCAGACCACTGTGTTGTGTCCTTGAGCAAGACACTTTACCCGACTTGTTTCAGGCTCAAGAAAAGATCTAGTTTAATTTGAATTTTTCTGACAGGCTTACGAAAAAGTATTAATTCGTGTGTACATCTTAGCAAAAGAATACAGTGATAAACTTACCGCTTGTTTCGTTCGGAAGATTGTCGTCTTGAAGAGCTGCTTTTTTACCCTCGGGTTCTTCTTCATAAGCATCGTCTTTTTACACATGTGTGAAATGAAAAGTGTTGGAGTAGTTAATAACTGCCTTAAGCAGAGTTATATGACTTTCCAGTCTGTGTGTTGGCTAAATTGGCAAATTGTCAAAGTTACGCAAATAT
Source organism: Hydrozoanthus sils (assembly GCA_027575215.2). Classification (NCBI taxonomy): domain Eukaryota; kingdom Metazoa; phylum Cnidaria; class Anthozoa; order Zoantharia; family Hydrozoanthidae; genus Hydrozoanthus; species Hydrozoanthus sils. Next base: position 9,733 of record JAOBRD020511366.1, on the reverse strand, counting down.
TTGTCAAGAAAAGGGTGGCTGACGATTAGTTTATCTCGCAATGAAACATGATGTGGTATGGGATAAATATGGAAAAAATGACAGCATTTTTCTATCTATATAAAACGCGATTTTTTCAACGCCCCGAGGTAACTCGAGGCTAAGGCTTTATTTTACCGCAATCAGGGTAGTAAAACGCCATCGAGAGAATACCGTGCACTAAAATATGCTTCATTTAAGGCCTCTTTGTCTTGCCCAGAATCTTTCTTGTTAGCGGAAATATCCTGTTCTTCTTCTTGGGGAGATTCTATATTTTACGAGTACAAGGAAATACATTCAGAGCAGACACTGCATTCAATAGAATAATATTGTGTGACGGAAACGATTATATTTCCTGACAGCGCTAACGGGAAAAAACACGAGATGCAGATATCGCACTAAGAGCGCGAGGGAAAAAATAAAAGGAAGAATTAACTATAACTCATTCAACAACAATGTTCTTCAGGACTCGTAACAAATTTTATGAGTTAACTGTGCCATGCAAGACACTAACTTACCCGCATTAACTCCAAATCGTTCCTCCATTAATGCCGTTTTATCACTTGAAAGCTCAACCTCTGATTTCTCAGCATCTAAAATTTGAATTGCAGTTAAAACATAACTCAAAATTTTAAGCTGGGAATGGTATGGGTATAGATTACTGACGTTGCAAACGCCGTGTTTCAGTTGTGCTAAACTTACCTGAACTAAATAAAAAAATTCGACTTCAACACGCCTTAAACACGGCGTTTGAAACTAAACTGCTCCATAGTCGTAGCCATAAACGTGTAGCTCGAGCCAAGTCACGACTTTGGCTCGAACTACACGTTTTTTTTTACAAGAACACCCAGGCTGATATTGTCCAAAAATTAAGAACAAGCTAAGAACTATCATCAGGCTGAAATTTTGTTCAGACAAGTTTTTAAAAGAACTTTATTCAATCTTGTACAAAGATTGAGTTATATAGTAGAGCTAATGCTACAGTTACACTAATGTCTGACAGTTAAAACCAACAAGACCATGTGTGTACCAACCAACAAACAGCCAAAAAGTCTTAGGAATACACATGAATGATAGAAAACAATATCAGCCAATCTCTAGAAATGACCCAACTTGAATATTCTATCATGGCTTACAGTCAGTCGCAGAGAAAGTTCAAGCTTAAAGATTCTAATGAGTGAGCAGAGCTTATGCAACAGTTACATATGTACACCAATGTCTGCGGGGTTAACCAACAAGACTTCTATTGTACCAACCAGCAGACAATAAGCTTTGGCATTACACTTGTAAGTGAAAAAAAGATGGAAAACAAAATTACTCTCACATGAATCAGTCACTCGCAAGTACTGCTCCAGTTTTAAGATTCTGTCTTGGCTGATTCCAGTTTAAGCTAAAAGATTTCAATGAATGAGTAGAGCTTATGCAACAAGTACTCAAACCCCCAGCACTTCTATTGTACCAACCATAAGGAAAAAGCTTTGGCATTATACACACGACATGAACAATGAAAAACAAGATATCTCTCACATGCACCAGTCACTAGTTAGTACTGACCCAGCTTTTAAGATTCCATCATGGCTGACAGTCACTTACTGAGAAAGTTCAAGCTAAAAGATTCCAATGAATGAGTAGAGCTAATGCAATAGTTACTCCAATGTCTGACATGTTAAACCAACAAGACTTCTATTGTACCAACCAACAGACAAAAAGCTTTGGGACTACAAACTGAAGGATGGAGATAGGTCTAACATTCATTAGTCACTCAGTAGTATACATACTCTAAGTTGAAACTGTTCCTTCAAGATTTTATCGCATACCGCTGAATGAAAGAATACACTAATAAACACATACTTCTTAGCGCTTGTTCTAGGCAACTAGTCCACTATTTGGATATATCATGAAATAAGAACAATTTAAGAACAATTTGAGGCTGAAATCGCCAACTAGAAAAGTTTTAACTACAAAGTTTTCTCCAAAAAGAACAGCCCAGCGTCAGCCTTATTGAGTTTGTCAGTATTTTATACGCCGTGCTTAACTCGCGCCAGAATCGCTTATCACGAAGGGTGTCAATGACTCAGCCAATGTCCTACTTTCACTGTTCATGTAAAGTGCTAATCTTGATCGATTTGTTTTCTAGAAGCAAAACTGGGCGTAATCAGTCAATTGAATACTATGTATTCACTTACCATCGACCGCTAATTGTCGACCAATGGTGTTCTCACGAATTACTGTCCGCGAGTTTTTGCGTTCATCCTGGTTTGATTCTTCGGCATTGCTCGCGAAACATGTGGCTGATACCTATAAAGAACAAAAAAAACCGATGAAGTAAGTTTTTATTTTTCCAGGTTTCACTGTCCTTACAGAAAAGGTTATTATACAAAAGAATGCAAATTATGAACACGTTTTATTTCTCCCCGAAACCATGCACATAATTGGATATAGTCTAAATCGAATTATAATTGTCCTCTTTATTTATACTATGGTGCTTTAATTTGATAAATCTTGTTTCACCAATAATCCTTCCTCTATTTTCAGCAAGCTTTAGTAGCAAAATGTGTTATTGTTAATTCGACTTTCAACAAACCCAATTTTAGAGCTGAAATCCAAAAATAAAAAATAATCCCCATGTAAAATCTTTTTCTTAACGTCGAGAGCAGACAAAGTAGGAGACAGTTTGTAGGTTGCAACGTTTAACTATCAGTGGCGTTGCTAACTCTTGCTAACTGGGGAAGGAGGGGGGTGGGGAGAGGGGTTAGGGCAGGGTATGAGACAAAGAAAATAGGGAAGTTTAAGCGGTTTTCAAAAATAAAAAAGTTCAAAGACGCAAGTTTCTTGTTACAACAAGCATGCGATAAGTAAAAGTCAGTTTTTCCTATTCCTTTAGGGAAGACAGCCGATTCGTTTTCTCATTCAACTTCCATCCAGCCTCATTTTGTTTGTGTCTTTACTGAGAATCCACATGAGTAAGCTTCAAGAGCGCTTTCTATCCACAAGCTCCTTTGTTCGATCAGTTGATAAGTAAAATAACTCAATCAAAAATTCACTACACAACACAGGAAATGTGTGGCTAAAACAGGTCAATATTCCTCTTACTATCACCGGTCAATAACACTCGATACTGTCCCTGGAGGAAGATTCACTTCCTGGTCAAAGATAACAATGACCATTCTGTTCTTTGTTTGAATTTTCCCTTTCCGAACAACCACTTATTGAAACGGAACCTACTACTGAGCTAGTAAAACTACTGTGTTGGAAAAACAAGTGACCCACCTTTGTTGATGGAAATATGGCACGTTTTGTTACTGAACTAATCTTCCAGAAAACCTGAAGGCCTTTACGTCATGCTTTGAAATTACGAATACAACAATTTCCGTTTTTGTGGTTTTATTTTCATAATTTTGAATAAAGGGAAAAAAAAACAGGAACCCGCTCAAAAACAGAGTCGTAATTTTAATTAATTTTAGTAATTAGCAGAAAGACTGGCAGATACACTAAATCCGCTACGAGATAGATGGATCAACTACCTGAAAAATGCCCGGGTCGTACTTAAACATCTAGTTTTATAACACTAATTTTCATTTATTTTCATAGTTTGCGTTCTTTAATTCGCATTCACAAACGTGTTCTGTCTTTACATCAACGTAATTCCAATTTTGACCGTGCACTATTAACCCTTTCAATCCAAATTGTATTGGTAAATTCTCCCAACTAGAGCACATGCTTTTCGTGGAAAAACTTTCGAGAAATTTATTTTTCATCTTCAGCACTTTCCTTGGTTTGATGATCGATTCTCGTTTTCTTATTACCAAAAGACTTGTCTTGTATGTGCTGTGTAAGAAGAAGTTAAATGTTCATCACTGATTTGGAAAAGGTTATGCACTGTAGATACTAAGCGTCCTCCTCGTCCGATCATAAATGCATCAGCCGTTGATTTTCGCGGCAATTTTTGACCTTGCACAACAGGACACTGTATATATCGAGACCTTTCCCGGCCTTTGAAAACGGAGATTCATACAAATGTTTCCGCCTTTTGTAAAGTTTTAACGCTCGAATGAAACTTAGCGTTTTCTTAAAAATCTATTATCATAAATGGCCTTTTTCTCAGGACATTGCTTATGTATAGAGCCAAAAAACTACAAAAGTTTATAATCTAAGCTGATTAAAAACTACTGATCTGAAGAAGCTCAGTGCGTAAATCTGGAGAAAGAAAGGTTCGAATATATGATTCATCTTCTACAAAGTAAACCAGCCTAAGCAAGAATTGGTATTAAATCAGCTTTTTTTGCAAATTGCCATTCGCGAAGATATGATAATCATATACGATAACGCCGAACTTTCGGTATCTATGACTCTTTGAAAACAAATCTGCAAGCTTATAATAATACTCAGTGTGATACATATTTACAATTACTCAAAACATATATGCCTACTTCCGAGCTTATTCATACCATCCAGTAACAAAAATTGAAACAATTTATTATCACGTTTGCATAAAAGTGAAATCTGATATCAGTAGTATATAATCACTTTAAACTAAGTAGTGAGTCTGATAGCTGGTTTAAACAATCGCTTGTTTTCGTACTTCCTGAAAATTAAGGCTGCGATATTGAACCGAACGCTGAGAAATGACGATTGGTTTGGGTCGTTTGAAACGATAGGTCTTTGATAGCTAGCTGGTCCACTTTCAACAGATTTGGATCTTGAGGCTCAAAATCTTTACAAAATTTAGAATGTTTCTGCTCCTAATCCATCTCCTAAGCTTCCCGCCTCGATTTAATTAAGCTTTGCTAATTTTGCGGAATTGCTCTTCTTATATTTTCTCACTTTTATCTTTGCAAATAAAATTTATATTTGTTGTTGCTCTTGATGCTTTGGCAGGAAAAAGTCTTCAAGTAAGGAATATAAACATATTGGTCTCTCAGTTTCATTCGAGTTTCGATTTTTCAACCTACTTCAAAAGACTTCGCTGTTCCTTTTTTCTGAACTTATCATCCGTTTTTCGTCAGAATTGATATGACTCCTCCGAAAACCTGTTTTGAATGAATCTAATTTTCTAGCTGTTACACTTACCAACAAAATCAGAATTATCGTCTTGAGCTTCATTTCAAAACTTGTTGACTCGCGACTACTAAGTCCCTTTATTCTACCTCAGTCACGGAAATGTATTTATAATCAATACGAGGTCTTGCAGTTCAGTATAAATGGAGTACTTTCACTGACTCTTTAACAATCTCTTTTTTCCTACGTCAAAGGAATTAAGCAACGCACTTGTCACAGTTGTGTGAACACTTTCAAGTCAGTCGCAACGTCAAGCAGTGTTAGTAATCGCAGTTTCCTTCTGTAGAGAGTAAAGTCCCAACCAACATGATGTTGTCTAAATCGTTGGGAAACAAAAAAAATATATAGCTTTTCCATATAACTATAGTAAAGTTAATAATAAGCAACAAACACCGACCATAATTGTGGTGAATTTTTACACAGATTTTTACTCTGACGTAGACTGAATCCGAATATTACGCCAGCGAATCACCCAAGGATCGGGTGGTATTTGGTTCCGGGGCACATGATGTTGTGTTTTGCATAACAAATAAACACGCGTCAATCGATCTTATTGCAACAGTTCAACTGCCTTCAGTCTGATTAACAGTCTGAAAATAATTACGATAATTACTCCGAGATTTCTTTTAATTGTAGCAGCATTTGAACCTGCCAATTTCATGTTGGCTGGGGGTACTATGGTTATTTCAGAAAAACAATAAAACCTGCTTTGAACGAACCTCCCCTAAAAGACTTAACAATAAACTATAATCTCGTCTTAAGGCTGTTGAGCAAAATTCTCTACTTTGGTATCAATCGAAGAGTTGTACAAAATACAAAATTAGTTTTTATAAAAAATGTCTGATTATCTAAACCTGTTTGTATTTCAGCCAATCATTTCTATTTGCATGTTCTAGAATTTCTATGTAACCCAACATTTTACAAGGTTCATTACTTTGCTCCGAAACCAACACTCTAAACGTAGGCACCTTAAAAAACTAAAACTACCAACTTTTCAAGTTGACCAAGAACTAGCAATAACAAAAAGCTCCATACTATATATAATGATTTTTCCTTATTAGAAACTTGAAAAGTACATGCCTGTACAAAATAACCAAGATAAACCATCACCCTCCCCTCCCCCATCAACATGCAGTGTAATTAAACTGCTGGCCCCTTAAAAACCACAAATATTTCTTTATCGTCATATTGATGGTGGTCTAGCTTGAAGCAAAGTTATCTAGTAAATAAGATTTCTTTATATAATCGTCGATCTATTCCAAGCTCGGTTCAAACTCAAGTCACAAAATAAACTCGCAGTTTTGCAGTACTTCAGTCTTCACCCGCAAACGTGTATATTTTTGGTCTTGCCTGGCAAACTATTGTACAAACCACAACAAATAGTTGTGCACCACCCAGGAGAGATCACCTTCCGTTTATTCCCGTTCATTTCGGTTACACCAAAGAACCAAGCTACGTAAATTCTTATTCAACCACTTACGGCCTACACTCAGTTGCGCAAAGTGGCACAGTTGAGAACGACCCTCTAGAAGTTCGCATATTTCTAACCCATTGGGCTGGAGTTAAATCGAATTTGAACAAACTATGCAAGAATTTTAGTCCCACCTCATTCCGACCACTTAAGCAATCAATTCAAATAACACACGCGTTGATAATGCTTTGGAAAAAACTGTATTTCCTTTTCTTTTGGTTGTCCAAAAACTTCCATTACTAAAAACTTAAAAATGTTAGAGACTTGACTTGGTCACGTCAAGTTGAATTTGGAGGTGCTACGAAGATTCTTAAAAACTTTGTAAATCATAGGCCAAACCATAATATCTGTTTTTACCTTCAACTTTTACACATTACGTACTTGCGCAATACCGTTATTCTAAAACGAGTCATAGTTCCTCCTTTCAGAACACCAACTTCACAGAGAAACATAAATTATAGAAAATGAACAGTTTATTATATAATCTTTCGGAACTTTATTTTAAACATTTTCAAGTCTTATGTACTTTACGTTACTATAATCGGTTCCTTCCGTAGGAATTACTACACAACTAAGAAAGAAGGCATAATTAAAATCTTCAAACTAAGAATTTTCTGCTTTTCATTAATTTGTCAAAAAACTTAAGCAGTTAGTAAAAACATAATTTAATTAAATAGATATGAGACAACCTTTGTACTCTAAGGCGTTTTGCTCTTATTTTCCGTTATAAACTCTTTTTGCGGTTTGACAGAGCAGCAGAAACCTCTGTATAGAAAGTAGATGTTTTCGCTCGGTACTTCGGGAGTGTTTCATTTGGAGGGAAACAAAAACGAGAAGATGACGCGTTGAAATGCCTTCAAATCTCCCGCGCATCTTGCTTTTCTCGCCTCAGTCTTCCTCAAAACCCAACACTCCCAGTTGTTAAACCTGGAAGCATATGAACTCTTTATTTACTGTGTTTTCAGTCACTATCATCCTCTGTCAAATCTTGAACAAACAATGCTGCCTGTGACTGGATCCCCACACTTTCAATTGTAGCGTCGCTGCCGAGCGTTTCCATATCATAAACCTTGCGAGGAAAATTTGACACCAAGCGAAACTCGTGGGGACACTGCTCATAGGAAAACGCAAAATCGTACAGGGCCTGCAAAGAATGGCCAGAATTTGATTAACTTGTTGAAGAATTTGATTAATACTAGATTATGTGTGCAGGGTACCACTTACAAACAAGATCAAAGACTTGTTAGCACCGAAGATCTTTTACGATCTCTAGCGGCAGCTGCAAGATCCCTTGTTAAATTTCGTGCTTAAAAGGCGATGGTTCGTGCTGAGAAAGAATTTACAAAAACTGGGATTCTGCTTAAATTTGCGGGAACGAATGGGGCGAGAACGTAGTAAAAAACATGGATTAACGCGAGAAGGGCTCGAAAGTAGAATCAAGCAGATCTGAATAGCTCCGTACGGCTTGAATGAATGACATTGTTCGCGCAACAAATTTAAAGCCAATAGTCAAACACTTGATATTATTTGCACCCGGCCCAAGGAACCTATCGGTGCACATAGGTTAAAATCTGTCAAAGGAAGGTCCTTGTTAAAATTTTGCTAGATTTTCAATTACTAGCATAAGCGTTTGATTTTCTCTTTTCAAGAAGCTAAAAAGGTAACACTATCAGGACAATGAACACTATCCTTAAATGCGTTTTTTGTTGATAAAAATTTTGGTTATTCTTGATAAAACTTATTATGCTGAAAGAGTACTTCCGATAGACAATTTTCTTCACAAAGTCAAAATCCATGGCTCTACCCGCTACCTCCCCCCTTCGGGTAACCGGGTAAAACACTGGGCGGAAATGTATTGATAATCAGAAATAAAACGGAAATGACGACAAACCTGTAGTGGATGAGTCTTGAGGAACAGCCGGTCCATCCGGGTACCGTCAGGAAGTTTAATCAGCACCCGCACACAGTCAGGATTGCTGGAGTCAGGCACTTCCGGTAACCTCTCCTTTCGCTCCACGCGACTACGGGCTATTGCCTGAAATAACGCACATACTCACGGTCAATACATGGCGTTTCATACACCTAACGATTTAGCTTGCTAAGATTTGCTCTGATGCACAAAACGTCACAAAAAATGTTCAATGCGTTGGCATTAGTTTAATAGCTAATTTTTGATAAGTTGGTTTGCTTTGATTTTCGCTGATGATAAGCTGTTTTTAAAAAGTTTTACACTAAACAAATCTGGCTGACTTTTGGGGAGAATTTTATGGAACAAAAACATAATTTTTCCGAAAAAGTTGTTTTGAATCGAATAAAATGCGATTTTGTTTACAGAAATTTGAATATTGCTAAATTGGCTGCCACCTCGATTCACTCCTTCCGCTGGCCGAAACCTTAGACTGCAGGCGCACGGCGGGAAACGTAGTCTGGGTGACGCGAATCGGATTTCGCACTGAACGTGCGAACGTGTGAACTGATTGAATGTGCAAAGTTTCGGGATCATTGATTTGGTATTTCAAGAAACAAGTGTTGTTTTGTGATCTTCACAATTGTGAGTACCTCCTATGACATCTCAACTTTGGTAGTTTGCATATTTGGAGAACCCTTGAAAATATCTCAGCAGACACAAAAGCTATTTTAATGAATTAAACAACATTTTCGCTCTTTCTTCAAAAACCTTTTTAACTGACTAAGTTCCATGATTCCGATAGTTGCACTTTAAAAGGTGTTGACGTTTTCAGCCTTACCCCTTCGAAGGAGCCAACTCAAACTTTCAACTTTTAAGTTGATCACAACATAAATATTGAGAAAACTCTAATGAGTTCTTACAAACAAAATTCAGCTGAAAAACTACTATTCATTTGATCCGACATGATGAATTCCAAACTGTTTGTCAAAACAACAGGTCTTTGCCTTAAGAACAGCTTTTCTCAAACATGCTTGACCATCAGGATGATCAAACCTTGGCCCATGTTCCCAAGTTTAACCGCGTGACTGTGCAGTGCAACAGTTACAGGAACGTAAATGTTCGCAGTGGCGGATCCAGGACTTCCAAAAGGGGAGAGGGGGGACACAAATATATATATATATGAAATTGTAAATAGCCTTAAAGAAGAAAAAGAAATACATTTTTGGGACATTAATTTTAGAAAAAAATCACAAAGGGGAGACCAACAGGCCCCAGCC
>JAOBRD020511258.1:0-17098 GCA_027575215.2 Hydrozoanthus sils | reverse complement strand
TAGGTCCGTATAGTGAAAAACTGTGACCGAGGTCTTGAGAATGCTGTGACCCGAGGCCATAGGGCGAGGGTAGCATTGTCAAGACCGAGGTCACAGTTTTTCACTATACGGACCTACCAGCCGGCAAATAATTAATTTATTTTTTCCGTCTTCAAATTAATTGTATAAAAGAGCCAGTGAACTTTAATGTTTTTACAGAAAAAGTGTGACTTGAAATAAACGAGTTTTACTTTTTAAATGGTGTGGATTTTTACAAGTAAAGAAGACAAAGTTTTTAGGTAAAGACAAAAAAAATGCTCACGTAAGCGTTACCGTCCCCGTGGGCAGAGATAGGAAATTCCTGACTCCTGTAAGAACCAATCAGATCGCTGCATTCGTTACTCTGCCCTCTTAGGAAAAAATAATAACCGTGATTTTTCGACGCATGCAACATATCTAAAACTGATACCACAAGATTTTGATTAACTTGCGCGCAAATTTGAAATGTATAAAATTAAAATAAACAAACAAATATATGAATAAAATATATGTTGAACTTGAAATAAAAACTCACAGTGCTCCAAAAGGTACTCAGGTATCAGTGACAAAGACTACTACTCCGGTCTGAGCAGCGCACTTCTTCTCATATTTGGATGCATACTTTTTCCATCTGAGCCGTGCCAAAATGTTTACTAAATGAGCTCCAGGGTTTTAGAATAACCAAGGAGAAGGTGCTGCCTTTGCTCTAACATATGCAAATGGTTAGACCTTCGCGTCTTCCCAGATAAGTTCTCAAGGTTTTTGTTAACATAGTTTTGGTTGTCCATTATCAGCTCATTAACAGATAGTTTTATGCCATTCAATGAAGGAAAGCGCTTCTTAAGTTTAGTGATCGGAAAAAATTCTGAGTCAATGGCGGTATTCGAACCGCAACACTCTGATTACCGGTCAGATGCTCTACCCACTGAGCTACAGAGACACACATGGGGAGCCGAGTCATAAGATAAGTTCTTGTCTATTACTGCAGGACACACATCTGATATGCTATTTTCATTGTTCTATTTGTTAGTACCAGAATCATACCCTGTAAATCTGGGAACAATGGTTGGTAAAGTGTCTAGTGGGTCACATGCGACAGCCGGGTTCAAAGAAGACAAAAAGAACAAAGCAGTTCCAGGTAATTCTTTTGAAAAAAGTATTAAAAACAGTTTGTGGAAAATCAGAGCATAGAAGTTGTAGTGATTGCATGACTAAGTGTAGTGTAGAACTTTTCTTCTTTTGTCTTGAACTTAATTTCAAGAAATCTCCACATTTTCTTGTCTAGTCTGCTATGAAAATGTATAAAAAACCGAAGTAAAATTAAAAAGTTCCAAAGATGGTTTTAACCGAAAACGCTCAGAACTTTTAAATATTATTTCGCATTTTTATACATTTTTATACTTTTGGAAAGCGTTTGTTATGTCTAATTTAGTCTGTTACTTTAAATCGGTTGTGACTGACTCTATCCAGAGTTAACTTGAAAACGCATTCTAGGCCTTGAAAAGTCAAGGAATTATATTTTGGAGAAAATGGCCAAGGTCAGGAAAAGTCAAGGAACTTGGAAATAAATTTTCCTTGCCTGGAAAAGTCAAGGAATTTGGGGAAAATGGCAAATGTCATGAAACTGTCAAGGAACTTGAAAATGCATTTTCCAGTCCTGGAAAAGTCAAGGAATTTGGGGAAAGTGGCCAGTGTTATGAAAAAGTCAAGGAACTTAAACGCATTTTCAAGACCTGGAAAAGTCAAGGAAATTGGGGAAATGGCCATGGTCATGGAATAGTCAAGGAACTTGGAAATGCATTTTCCAGGCCTGGAAAAGTCAAGGAATTTGAGGAAAATGACCAATGTTATGGAAAAATCATAGAATTTTATTACTGATTATAACTGAAAGCAAAGCTCTTAAAAAAATTCAAAGTATATAGTTTTATATGATTGCTATCTCAAACAAAATCATATAAACATTTAAATGTGTTTTGCTCTAAAGTTGCGCTGTCTTTCAGTGTTCAGAAGTTGTAATTTGTGCTTAAAGTGTGAGTAGCTTGTTTTGTTGGAGTGGATTTTAGATTCTCGATATTTCTCGCAGTCATGGAAAATGGCCATGGAAAATTCATGGATTCTCAGTGTCAACCCTGTTATCTTTTTTTAAATTTAGTCTCGTACCTTTTGTATGGACCGTTCGGTTCGTTTGCGCCAACATTCGACTCGTCTAAGGCCACTATTACCAAGGAGGAATCGGATCTTCTTTACAGTATCTATGGTGATGAGACTGGGATTTACTACTCAAAGAGGTGAGCTCTGGTCAGGGTATTGGTTAACTTTTTAGGGGTACTGCTAGAAATTTTCGAGGCGGCTAAAAGAGTTGCTGTTATAGAAAGCCCCGGCTAATATTTACTCAGTACGCACAGTCTGATAATTGTGTGACATGGCGTCTTTACTGCACGTATGGTGACAAGACTGGGATTTATTACTCCAAGAAGTGAGCTCTGGTCAGGGTATTAACTTTTTAGGGGTATTGCTAGAAATTTTCGAGGTGGCTAAAAAAGTTGTCATTACAGAAAGCCCCGGCTAATAGTTACTAGTTACGCAGAATCTTTAACAATTACATAATACGGCAAAATCTAACAATTTAATGATATGGCAATACGTATCGCTGTGCTTTTGTTTCTTTCTGTCGAATGGTGACCAATCATTTGAAATTAGACAAAGCTAGTTAGAAACCTAAAGAGTTCACATGTCATTATGAAACACATTGTCCAAGCAAAGACTTTTTTTTATTTACCTTTGCAGTATTCAGGAATTTATCAAAGACTCGAGTGCCGCAGCTCACAGTGTTATAGACAGACTCTTGAATGCACTTACCGATGGTGGTCATACCAAATACCAGAGGAAAATAGAGGAGGTATCCCACTTTCTTGCCAGCTTTTAATTCTAGTTTTTATTTTTACCACGATTGCTTCGCAATCGCCGAAATTATTACTAGTAATACCAGGTCTGAGTTGTTCAAAGCTTGTGTGTGCGTGCTTGAACCACGAAATTGTTGATAAAAATATAATTGTTTCTGATTATTGTTCTTATAATTCTTGTTATTTTTATTATACTATTATTGTTACTATTATTTTATAAGTTTCACTCTTGTTATTATTATTATTATTGTTGTTATTATCATTGCTGTTATTATCATTATTATTATTTTATATTGTTATTATTATTATTATTATTAGTTGGTAGTATAAACTTGTGGATGCCCGGATACATAAAAACTGTGGTTAGGCGGCAGGCTGTGGCTAACCTCAGCAACGACTAAGACATATACAGTCTTATTAAAAATCTACGTACAATATTTTGAACTACATTTGAAATATATATGTAAAAAAAACTCCTGTATCTAATAATTATATAAAAGAGTTCTAAAATTAATAGTGAATCAACACTTCAAGTAACGCTTTTGCTAAAATTAGATGTTGTTTAAAAAGTACTAATTATTATTATTATCAATTATTATTATTATTATTATTATTATTATTATTATTGTATCTCAATTAACAGTCCTATCACGGCCAACATCATTATAGTCACTACTTGCACTAACAACATTTAATAATTATTCCAAGAACGCGCGTTGGATATTAGGTGGTAAATAGATAAAGAGGCGGGTAGCGCCAATTGGCTATAAATCATCTCGTATCCAACAAGTGCGAATGGGATAATTGTTTTATTAAATTTCTTGAGTTTTCCATAGGCATGAAAATGACAGGCAAAATTTATTCAGAACCACAATTCAGCTTTGCAACACTACACAGACATTTACCATATATTAGAAATTTTAAAAAACTTTACGGTTTACACGTATAAAAAAATTTCTGTAAAACTTGACGTTTCGGCCGCACTTGTGGTCGCCTTCATCAGAAAGGTGAAGGCCGCCACAAGTGCGGCCGAAATGTCAAGTTTTACAAAAAAAGTTTTGTACGTGTAAACCGTAAAGTTTTTTAAAATTTCTGATTTTAAATAACATGACACGTAATAGCCTCAAAGATACTATTTACCATATATGGTCAGTTCAGTGTATGAGCTGATAACCGAGATTGAGTCAGCCAATCAGAACGTTAGAAACGCAATATTCGAGGTTGAAAGTTTAATTACAACCCACACAATAATTTTCGTGCAATCTCATCGGATAAAACGCATCACGTGGTACAAATCGGAAGTAGGCTATCAGGTATATCTCTTCCAACTTGATAACTGTTCAAAGTTTGAACAAGTTTAATCGATAGACAAGAAAATCAATCATTTCGCCAAGTCTAACAACGAAGAAATTTAAAAATGCCTAGTTTCAAAGTCAGTACTAGATAACGCAAAAAGGTCGACAAAGTACGCCGTGAACGTATTTGAAGTTAAAAAAAAGCTACGCGTCCGCTTTCGCTAAACAACAGTTTCAATAGCAAGCTAAACTAAACCTGCAAATCTCTAAAGTTCTGTAAAATATATTAAGCTTAAAACTGAGAATTCAATACATTCCATCCCACTTCAATTAGCGTGGAGAAGAGAGAAATTTTCATCGCTGCAGTTACACAAATATTTTCGAAGAAAAAATTATTGGGAGGGTTATAAAATAAATAAACCCCTTTTTGGCTCACTGGTATATTGAGTAATTATTCACCGAAGTGGAGGTGAATATACTTGGCTTTCACCGACACTGAGGTGAATAATTACGTTAGCATATACCCAACCAGCGAATCGGTGAGAAATTACTTTTTTTCAAAAAAGACGAATAAATAAAAAAAGTTCGTTTTTACCAAGCTATCGTGCGCATGTTGCAAGACGCGCGAGACTGAGGCCAAGAACGAGATCAACATGTTGTCAACTTCGCTCGCTGCTGTCTTTAAACTTCAGATGTTCAGAGTTTGAAATTTGCAAAAATATGTTCCGTGTCTTCTGAGAAACGGCAAATAAAGAGCCAAAATCAAGATAAAGTCAGAGTTTACTTATTGCCTGTGGGGCCAGAATTGAAGTTGAAGGTGAACTGACAGTTTGAAAGATGAATGAGACTACGAGGAAGCTCGATTGCTATCATTCACTCCAGGATATTCACTGATTAAGGAACCAATCAGAGCCCGCGAAAAACACTATTCGCTGGTTGGTATATGTTAACGGAGGATATGTCCTTGGCTGATGGATTGTCCTCAAAATTTTTCAGTTGCCCTCGAAGCTTCGCTTCTCGGCCAACTGTTCATTTTTCGGACAATCTATCAGCCGCGGACATTATCCTCCGATATACCAGCCTCCGTAAGGGGTCTATTTACTAAAATTAATAATGACCATTAATTATTGTTGATAATCATATCGTGGCAACTATGTTTGATGTCTTTTCGTAGATTAAATCAAGAACCAAAGCAGTGGAGAAGCCGAAAGAGGAAAAACAACAGTCAACTTCAGAACGCTCACAAGGTACAGAGGTAAGCATGGAGTATGAAGTGAAATTTATTTTCAACGTTCATTCAGCATCTGTTTCACCAGCTGCATGGTTAATGTTTACTTTAGGAGAGTGGAATAATGGAGCCTATAAAAGGGGTTTTGGTGACAGGCGACATGGTCTTACATTGAGGCGACAGACGATTGTCAAAGCTCCGACAAGCGACAGAAATTATAGGGAAAAGCGCAATAATTTGCGACAGCGGCAGAGGCCATCAGATAGCAACTATGTACCGAAAGATTCCTAAAGTACATGTAATCAGTTTCTCACGATATTTTTTTGTCCGAGCTTAAAATATTTAGAACACGCTAATGAGACAGACACATTTGTTCGTCATGTTTACTTGATTGTTTTTGACAATAATTGATAAACTGGAGCTGTAAAGAAATTAGGAAAAGCAAATAATTGCTTAAAAATTGAAAATAATGACAGCGACTTTTTTTTCAGACGAAAGTGCGACAGCGACATTTTATAACACTAGAAAAAGATGCGACAAAAAGACCAAAAAATGTGGGACAAGCGACACCTGAGCTCTCCTTTGTAGGCGCCAATAATGTTGAACTAGAAGTAATCATAGATTAGTGAAGTGTGTTGGACACGTTTCACTCCAGTCGGCCTCCTTTGCATTTCTCATTACCAACCTTGGCTATGGATTTACTGTGATAGCGAATATCTCCACACTCCCAAGTGCTAATCATGCCTCTTACAGTGCGTGGTTCGATCGCCGGCTTTTTTTTCTATTTTAATTGTTCTTTTCTCAACCATTTGATAACAGAAGTTCGCCAAAATTATAGAGTTTCTCTTCTCCTTAATATGTTTTCACCTATGTTTAGCCCTCTTGAAAATGTTACGCATAATTGGTCCGCATTAGTCACTATGCCACCACGGTCGCATGAAGTCGAGGTATTTGCAGACGACCGCACGGACAAAAATCCCGCACAGCAGAACGGCATCAAATCTGAGCCCGCAAGCAACGGCAAGTTTGGGATGCGTTCTCCTTCGTCGAACGCAAAAACATTTAAATTGTTTTAAGTGAAATCAGTAAACATGATTCAAAGTTAATAGTAACAGGACCTTTCTAGAGTGCACGTTTCGGATGATCCCACGCTCGGTTTTAAGAATCGTTTTTTATTTAAGACATTACTGTATTCTATTCCAAGCACCAACACCTTAAATCATGCAGGTTAAGTCTGTATTTGAGTAAGCACTCACTAACGGGTATTGTTATTGTTGTTGTTTTTGTTTTTGGTAAATTTGTTATTATCATTACTTTGTTGTTATTGTTATTATTATTTATTTTATGATTGATCCACTTTGCTCAAGGTGGTTTTAAGATCACTTGACACGTGTACACTGATTTACAAGGCGATGAAAGATACTGATTGTTGTGGTAGCGACTATAGATTTGTTTAGTTTTTGACGAAGTCAACCCGTTTCTTGTGCTGACAAGGCTTTATTCTTCCACTCTATAAGAAAAAACATTCATCCCAACCTCATGCCGAAGCTGAAACAAACAAAACTAAAGAGAGCAAGGTAGAGGAAAAGGTAAGGGTGTCACACTCTTTTTTTACAAGAATATATTTTATAAAAATGATGAATGATACTGATATTGGCCAAATTTCAAGAATAGTACTAAGGTGCAGATTTCATACGGAACGGTGACTGCTTCGTTCTTTTCTGCCCTAATTTAACAGCCCCGGTGTTGGATGCGTTTAAAGAGTCTGTATCCAAAATGAATGGTATAATTTTGTACTATAAAATTTATACACCTTAAGGTTGTCTGAAATGCAGCAAATTGTGGTAGATTGCTGCGAGCTAGAGTTGAGGTGCTAAAACTGCATCGAGCTGATAATAGTAACGTTTTTGAAGTTTTAGTAAGGTATATTAGTGTACCGCTATCTGGGAACATTCCTCAAACTGAACGATACAGGCTGAACCAGGAGTCGTTTGCTCGTTTTAGAAAAACCCGGACAATGTTGATCATGGAGAGCGAGTGGTTTCGTCAGCAACAGAGGCGTTACTAGCCACTGTTCACCCTACTCCAGCAGCAGACATTTCTCCTAAATCTCCCAAAGGTTGGTAAACGCGCAGTAGTTATGATTTCTTGTTTAAGATTCTTGAGCTCCTTTAACTCGGTAGCTTGGCATGGCTGACTGGCATTTACAAGATCATGGGCACAGTTCCCAAGGACTCAAAAGTATTTACAGCTCAGTAAGTTACATCCTCTGAATGGCGGGTTCAGTCCCTGTTAAAGTGAAAAGTTTTATTATTTCAGTGGATAAACCTTGATAAATGTTTCTCGAGATATTAACATTTAGTTTTTTCAACTGGTGACGTCACTAGTGGGTCCGACAAATTTGCATTTTTTGAAAATCTGCTGCTAGCTCATAACTTCGAATGAACTTGAGCCAAACTTGGACTGATATGTATCTCGAGGTAGATCATCAGTCCAAGTTTGGCTGAATTTCATCCAAAATGCTAATTTGTCAGAACCATTAGTGACGTCATCAGTTGAAAACACTAAATGTTGATATCACGAGAACCATAAAAGATTTTGACAAAATTTTTTCACCACAATTCCTCATTAAGCAAGGTCTATCCGCTGACATAATAGAATTTTTCATTTTATTTGCACTTAACGGACTTAAGAATACCTGATCTTGCTAAGATCGTTTGACCGGCATCGGTTTAGAATATTATGGACTCAATTCCTGTAAAGGACTCGTGATTATTATGTGTAGCTCAGTAGGTCAGATCGTTTAACTGATGTTCACACTGAGCGTTGTGAACTCAATCCCTGTCAGTGATTTCTCTGTGAGAAAAAAAACTTCAAACTGCTACTGTTTAGTTTTTGTTGAACAGTCTGAAGAAGTTTTGCAATGTTTTTGGAATGAGAATCGTTTCCTAATTTTCGTGAGTGGCAATTTATTGTCTTACCTTTTTTCTTCTTACTTTTGTTTCTCTAGATTCAGGAATCAATCTTGAGTCTTTACTTGGCCTCCAAGACCTTGGGATAGATGTTTCGTTCTTAAAGACAACAGGTTCGCTAACTTGACTCTACTGTAACGCTGTTCAGTGTGTTTTGGGGCAAATAAAGTAGCTTTTAAAGGCCACCAAACACTAGACGATTCAGTTTCGTCTGAAGGCCATGATTTCTTTTACTGCGACGAAAAATCGGCTGTGTGGCAGCTCCAGACAAAAATCAGGCACGATTTTTTGTCGTGAAGGAAAATTTGACAAGCTAGACCCAAAAAATGTCTGATCAGACATTATCGGCTAGTTTGTGGTAGTGTTCGATATTTTGTCAGAACTACATTGTGCATTAGCCGAAGAGAAGCGAAATTGCAAACATGTGATAAGTAGCAAATAGTTCGTGCAACGTGGCTAGGGCGCTGGGCCAACGAATATCGCGATAAAAAAAATCCGTTAGTGTGTGTTGAGATCAAATCTATACTAGACAAGAAATCGGGGCTCTTCAGATGAAAAATCGTGTCTGTGGCGGCCTTGGCTTTAAGATTAATTTAAAGCGCCTGTGACACGTAAATAACTTTTTGAAAGCTAAAATATTGCCATTAGAGAAACACAAATCCGAATTTTGAGGGAATTCCGATAAGAAGTCGTGAAGTTATAGCTAATTTAAGTTGTTGTATAGCGGACTATCTAAGACTATCAATACCAGAGTCAACTTATTAATTTTTGCGCTGATTTTTTGCCCTCTTAATCGCTCAACCAAAAACTGCATCAGTCACGTGACTTTCAGCTTCGTGACGTCAAGCGTTTGGAAAACCAATATGTCGGTTAATGACTGATTAAAAACGAAAGGGAAGGGAAAATCTTGTTGCCTAAGCCTTCCCAAGAACTTCAGCTGCAAAAATAACTCCTATACTCGGGGAGAACCGTATACATTTCCCCGAAACCCAACATTTGTTCCCAGATTCCGGTTATTATGGAACAAAGCAAAGGGAAAAACCCCTGGATGAAAATAGCTGTAAAGAGTTACTGACTCCAATATAATCTCACACATTTCAGCTGAGTTGTCCAGCTCACAAGTCCCAGGCTCCAGGTACGATGATTATTTTGCTTATATAGTAAAGGGGACTGGAAACAAATTAAAAAAGCTTGCTTAATTTTACTTTAACCCAACCTGATGTCTTTCTTACATTTGTTTACCTTTCCGTGTTCAGCTTACATATTTTATATTATCGTATTTTACCATAACAGAGTATTTCTTAACCATACTTTGAATCACTCAATTTTATTTGCTATGTGTTTTTTTACCTCGTGCCTTGTCTTTTCTAATATACTTGTTTTGGTTTACTATTTCTTCCATAAACAATATCAAGATAGAAATCTCCCGAATCATGTATTTTATTACTGACCTGTAATGCCGGTGAACAGTTTGGCTTCCGTATTTGTACTCTAAACCACAGCCTCTTTTCAAACTAGATTTAATTTTTTGTTTAGTTTATTCTTAGTCATTCTGACCATCCAAAATTAAAATCTAGGGGTAGACTAAACATAGACAAATCAAAATTTACCATTATTTGGTGCTTTACAGGCCTTCAACTGATGTCGAGGAGAAGCTAAAGGAGAACACGCGTCTTCTGGCTGACCTTGAAGAAACCCAAAAGTCCCGTCTGTCTGCGCGGCCTGACGGCCCAACCTCGGCCACACCAGAACTAGCGGTGAAGCCTGTGATAGAAGAACAAAACATCGGTATGAAGAAATGTCAAGAAACAGTTAATTATGTTGTAGAAACTTCAGTGTTGGATGAAAAAAGCTGGATCCTTTCCGAGCTGAGAGGCTCGTCTGGATGAGCGACGTATTTATCCAAAATTTGTTTAACCTTTTGTTTCTTTTAGTTCAAATTTAAAAGTACGTTTTATTTACAAAAGAAGCGGTCTTTGCTCCTCTTAAAATCCTATTACCCCACCCTCTCCACCCAGACACTTTTTTTGTCAGTAGGACAAGCAGAGTTGTTTTGTAGACAGAAACAATAAGACAGAGCTGTAACATTCTTTGAGCCCGCGAGAGTACTCGGCGTTTTTGCTCGCACAAAAAGCATTTCTTGAAGAAACAAATTATTTCGGGGTGAGCTTTAGGTATAAATAAAACATTTCAAAGACAAGAATTTTCCGTCTTCTCCGAAACATGAAGTCGCAGAACGCCGCCATTTTGGAAACCTTAAATTGTCATCATTCGGTTTGGGTTCCTAAAATATGTGTTAGATTCTCGTCAGGCTTCCAAGATTTTTCCAAGTTAATTATCTGAGAAGAAGACTTCAATAAATTATTTTAATGAAACGTTGTCATATATCTTTATAAATGTTTGATTTTTTCTCTGTAGCTGAACTCGTGACAGAGAATCTGAAAAGTTTAACAGCTAAGGTGAGTCATTTGAATAGCAGTTCTTTTACATTTAATGTGTTCTAGAGTCTCTCTGAATTGAATTATCACGCTACTCTTGTTAGTCAAAAAAAACCTTACAGGTTTTACAAAACACTTGATATAGGAATTAAGGGCCTACGGTTTGACGTCCTTATCCAAGAAGACGCGAAGTTTAGCCATTTGCAGATGTTATAGAGCAAAGGCAGCACCTTCTCCTCAGTTGCTCTAGTATCCGTAGCAGGGAATCGAACCCAGGCCCCCCACATAGCAGACTGGCGCCTTGCAAACTAGGCTACTAACGAAGCAGTTGTGTCACCGTTCATTCTGTTTCTTTTCAGGTTCGGCCTGAAGATGTCGTCTCACCAGAGAGCCTCAGGGTTGCCATGGGAATAGCCCAAGTTCCAGCTACTAAGTCAGCCTTGGACAGTGATGAAAAACAAATTGAAGACGAGAAAATGGAGACTGGGAGTGGTAAGACAAGACCTTTCATTTATTGATCTGCACTTCAGCCCCAAACACATGCTGGTAAACTCTTCTAACTAGGTCCAATACTTTTCATGTAACCAGTTTGGGAAAATTTTGCTTTTCATCAATCAATCGCCGTGCGTATCAATTCCCATAATTTCATCACAAAGTGAAGCATGCATCTCGCTCCTTACATGTGCAAGACATTCTGGCATAGTTATTTCAATACAGACCTCCCGGCCGGCAAATAACCTGGAATTTTTTTTTTCAGACGGAGGCAAGGAAAAGAAAAGGGCGGAGGTTACCCCAATGGAAACAAACGAAAGCAGTGCCGTTACTCCATTCGATTCCAGTCTTTTTTCATCGTGAAACGTTCTTTTTTGCAGTGCTCGTTTCAGTCTACGGTTTGACAAGCTCAGAAAGAAGATAATGTTTATACCAGTCATTTTTAATGCCAATAACAATAAATGTTTCAGATATTTATACCCTATCATGAAATTGAGAGTCTTTTTTTTTAAGTCTACCTGCTTTTACGTGAAGTTAAATAAAGAACTAGTAAATCCATTTAAAAAATGTGTGCATGATTTGGCTCAGTTACGGGTCGGTTCAATATTTAAGTCTTCGGGAGGTGTACTTTTTTTGTTCAGAGAAAATCGATAACAGTGTTCACTCGGACAAGAAAAATAATGAAAAGTCATGGAGTTTGAAAATGCATTTTCCAGGCCAGGAAAAGTCTTGGAGATTTGAGAATTTTGCCAAGGTCATAGAAAAGTCATAGAATTTTATTGTTAGTTGTGGTTTGTTTGAGAATACAGATGTTCTTAAAATAACTTCATGATAAAAATGGATGATTAAACAAATTCGAGTGTTTTGCTCTAAATTAAAGAACATTATGATGTCTTTTAGTGTACAAAAGAAGTAATTATTGGGTTTTAGTGTGAGTAGCCTGTTTTGATGAAGTGGATGCTTTTGTTACTCGTTATTTCTTGGTTATGAAAAAGTCTGAAAAGTCACGGAATTTTATTCCTCGTTCTCAGTGTGAACCCTGGATAATTATTTAAGAACATGCTTGATAATCCTTGCATTTCCCTGGTACTTGAAATTTTCCGACGTGCAAAATGCTAAACTTTACCGATCAAGGCAATCCAAGTTTGTGGGTTCTTTTTTGTGCAAACACAAATTAAGCTGCAAAATGCAGTGTTTCGAAACTACATTTCTCTTTGCTGTTTTTGAATTTACTGTTCACAGCCCCAACCAATTTGCTGTTCTAATTTATGATTTAACTTATTAAGAAATCAGTACATGCCTTTTTTATTAGAATAGTTTTATAAGAACAACGAGGCTCAGATTGGCCAAAATTTGAGAACAAGCTGAGACTCGAGCTTGATAGCTTCTTTTTTTTCTTTTTTTTTTTTTGTCTTTCAGTGTTTAGAAGGTGTAATTGGTGTTTAGAGTTGGATTAAAGTGTTAGTAACTTCTTTTTTTGGACTCTGGTATTTGGTTTCTCGGTATTTTCTGGTTGAAAAATGGCATTTGGTCATAAAAAATTGGATTTTCATTCCTCATTTTCATTGTGAACATTATTATATATAACTTACCAAGCCCCCTCCTCTCCTCTAAAACTTAAAACTTTAAAGTTTTACTTTTAAAAAACTCAACCAAAAAATCTGAAGTGAAATATTCAAGACGCTTCTATTTCATTCAGTCGGTGCTTTTATGATCGGATTTTCAAAATTCTCGAACTGCAATGGAGATTTCGTCAAGAACATCAAAAGTCGCCAAAAAGCCTACTTAGTCCATAGCACCCCCTTTAATACGGGTCGGTATGCCAGAATAACCGAAATACAAAGAAGGTTCCACAATGTCTATGTTTAGTCTAGGGATTATGCAGAAAGGCAGTCTTTCGTGGCCTTGTGCTTTAAAAGGACATGCAAAAAGAAAGATTAGGTCGGCTTCACGGAAGAGAAAGTGTCGTCAATAAGTTAATGAGAGCGCTTATGATGATCAACATTAAGGACAGTGAAAGGCCGGTAGCATTCCAGGTTCCATAAGAATAGTTTTCTGAAGTCAGAGGCCACTCAAGCTTTTCTAAGTGCCTGCAACATGATTTGGAATGGTAAGCGAAAAATTGCCACGTTTCCTTTTAAAATAAGAACCTTGGGCAAATTGCCATCGGTTTTTTAGATAATTGAAAAGCACTGATTTTGAATTGTTGCCACACACTTGCTGAAATTATGCTTGTCGAACAGTGCTTAATTAATTGCGTTCTAACGACATGACCCTAGAATAATTCCAAGACCAAACGCGAATTAAGACAAAATTGATACGAAGGTTCGAATTGATTGCTGCAAATGCGGCATAGAAGTGCTTCTGAAATAATTTGCATTTGACTTCCATTTTGAGTTGAGGCAAGAGCGAAGCACTTAGTTTTATTGGTTTAGTGTGATTTATAAAATGCAGTTTTAAACTTAGAACTATGTCTTGCTTGTTCTATCAAAAATAAGGACGTAAACACGTACTGCGAGAAAATTTAAGTTCTTTAGCTTTTCATGCAAATTTTAGCTGCTGCGGTTTTATTAATTTCTTGTTGATCAGAAAAGGTGAGAAGGAAAGTGTTGTAGTCCCATGCAGTGCCTTGGATACAACTTTGATTTTTTTTTTCATGGCTTCTTTTTCATTTTGAAATCATATTCCCTTCGAACAAACCGAAAAACACGTTCAAAATCTCGTTCGGCGCCGTTTCAGAAGATATTCTTGAATTTCAATTTCGTGAAAACAGAATTGGTAATTATTTGCTTGATTTGACCAGAAAGGGATTTTAATTGAAAGGACCTCACGTCATTGTTCACTGCAATTTTGTTTAATCAACCTTACTTGCAGATCACCAGAAAATCTGAGTTGAAAGAAGCGAAAAAATAATCTACCGCGATGCGGCACAAAGAAAGTATCCTAAGCATTACTTAGTGATGAGAAATTGCTTTGTCATTTATAGATAGAAGATTCTAGTTTGTGAAATTTACCATTTGTCAAGTGTAATAGAAGATTATTCAGTTAAACCCCGGAACTCCAACAAAGTGCAGTACAAAGCCAATGACGCAACTAGTATGAAGCAAACAGGAAAAACTCGGGTCATTTCAAACAATGACTTTCGGCATGGTATGAAGCCTTCAAATGAAGTCTTGAAGTATTTTAGCGCAGAGAAATACGTTTCTTTTGCTGGTCGAGATGTATTAAGGTACAGTTACAATCTCGGATCATTTTGTTCGCACATAATATCAATTACTCCTGATGGTTTCAACATGCCGCATTTGATGGATATCGAAAGATATGGCAAAGATTCCGTGAAAAAAATAACAAACTCCTTTAGTGAGTTTCCAAAGCTGATAAACTTTAACCCGCCAAGAATTTCATCGCCGTGGAAAAAAAATTCAGTTGTGCCTTCTATGTCGCATGTTCATGAAGTGTCTCAAACAACCGAAGAAACTAGCCAAAAAACTCATAGGGGTGGTACGAGGTCAAAAACGCCTTCATTACACTGTGGACAAAATGC
Organism: Hydrozoanthus sils; assembly: GCA_027575215.2. NCBI lineage: Eukaryota > Metazoa > Cnidaria > Anthozoa > Zoantharia > Hydrozoanthidae > Hydrozoanthus > Hydrozoanthus sils. The sequence continues at coordinate 2,208 of JAOBRD020511258.1, read as the reverse complement.
CCGTGAGGGTGGTGGAAAGTCGAAACAGCCTTTAATGTATCTTGGAAAGAAAGCTAGTGGTGGACGTGAGAAGTTAAAACCTCCTTTAAAGTTTTTTGGACAGAAAACCCGTGGAGGTGGTGGTGAGTCAAAACCTCCTCTAACTCTTCCTCTTGGTGGCGATGTGTCGAAGCCTTCATTCTTGCACTTTAGACAAGGATTCCAAGAGGATGAAACTAAGTTTAAAGAGCCGTTACTATCTCTCGAACAGGAAACGTGTGTTGCAGGGGCCGAGTCGAAGACACCTTTACTGCAAACTGGAAGAGAAGCCCGTAGCCTTAGGGCCATTACTTCGTCACAAACGCATTTTCTACACTTTGAGTGCCAAACACTTGGTTTTCAAGGAGAAATTGACCGTGACAGTTTGATGCCAAAAACTAATTCTATTGCTGGTTTAGCTGTTAAGAGTCCTATACTCGTACAAGTTTCAGAATACGAATCACCAAAATTGGAAAATGTCGAAAACGAAGACGGCTGGGACGCCCAACGTGCAGAGAAAGAGTTTAGAAAAATAAGGAAGATATCGAAACAACTTGGAGTTCAACTATCACCTTCACAACTCTTTGACCAGAGTTCTAGAAACTGGCCTTCGGAGGCAGAGTATCAGCAAAAACTTCTGAATATTTTGAATAAGAAATTTTAGTTTTTAGCCATTTTAAGGCCACTGAAAAAATACCACGGTTTATCATCAAAATTTTCCCAAAATTCAATTAGGGCGTTTTTTTTCTCAGGTTAAATGCTTTTTGTGGATTTGGAGTAAATTTACAGCACTAACTACCAAACTAAGTTGTGATGCAGTCGAGATTATAATACAGTCTATTAATCGTGTATAGTTTCAGTGTAATCTTTGATAAGCATGTTATTGATATCTCACAGGCTCTAGGATTCAAAACTCTACGTTGCTTGGTCACTATCTTCAACTTCAACTTTATTATATCTATATGTTCAATATTTACATTTTTTGTTACAAACTGATCCGCAAATAGCCTAGCTAGTCGGGGCGGATCAGTCAGAATATATTTACGAAAAGTAAGTTACAGATACACAGAAAAGGAGAACTATAATGTGGTTATATTCACATTCGGGTTTAAGAATAAAGTGCTACAAACTATCAACACACGATGGAACTCATTGTCGCAATATGCCGCCTGCCGATTTGTTTCTCGCTCTGATTATTGTTGCGAAACAGGGAAAGAATTTCACGACTTTTTTGTCACACATTTCTTTTATTTAAAAAATAAAAAAAAGGTCAATGCGCTGGCAAAAATTATTGAGTGCGCGCGCTGATGATAAATAGAGGATATTACATGGTCGCGCGAGTGAGATATTTTCAACACGAGAAGATAAAATTCGTATCTCCAAGCGGCCATGTAATTTTATTTTTATTACATACTTAGTGACATTCTCTCAATCATCAACGAAGTAGATTGACAAGTTGTTTCAACGGCGGGAAAAGTTTCGTATCAATCACACCAGATGATATGGAAATCATGCGTTCTGATTGGCTGCCTTTTATATCACCACGTATGATTGATATGGCTGGCTGATACGCTCTATATTTCGCCGATCTACTATGTAAATATCGATTCAAGTACGTCATAAACCAGTATATTTTTTCAAATGGCCTTAGTGTAAAAACTGACATACCTGGGATTCTGTGATCTTCAGTTTGCGTTTGTAAAAGACCTGGAAACGAGTTTGTGGCGTGCTTCAATCGTCACAACTCACTAACTCGGAATTCTGCAGTTTCTAACAAAGCAGAACTCTATCCTTATAAAAAAAAAAAGAACTTGAAGTACATTTTTTCATAAACATAAATTTACGTTTTTTACATTTACAGTGTAATGCACACTAACTGCGTTAGTGATCGTTATACTTTTCAGTTTTCGAGCAGTCTATTGTTTTTTTTGTTTACGTTTTTTGTCCCAAAGGTGCGCTAATGTTTGGGAACAATCTTTTATTTCCGTTAGTTCGACCCGAGTGTCTTTCTGCTGTTCTTCTAGTTGTTTCTGCTTGTGGTTTAGGCCGACGCTTATATTCTGGACTTTTTGAGAAAAGGTCAAAACAATGGTATTTCCTAGGAACCCAATTTGGGGGGGTGGGGTATTATGTGCCGCCACCCACCACCTTTTTTCAAAAAGGCTGAATTTCAGGAGCAAATATCATGTT
>JAOBRD020511043.1:0-13528 GCA_027575215.2 Hydrozoanthus sils | reverse complement strand
AAGGCCAGTCCCAAAGGTGTCCGTCTTAGAGAGAGGTTTGACTCTAGTTTGAATGATGATCTTTAGCACTTTACTTTAAGTACCTTTTGTGCGTCGCTTGGTAAATAGAATGCTGTATGTACGGTTACCCAGATAAGACAGACAGATAAGGCCAGTCCCAAAGGTGTCCGTCTTAGAGAGAGGTTTGACTCTAGTTTGAATGATGATCTTTAGCACTTTACTTTTAGTACCTTTTGTGCGTTGCTTGGCAAATAGAATGCCGTATGTACGTTTTTACATACATACCAGCTCATTTACGTAGACGAAAGACCTAGATTTATAAATCTTCCACAAACCAGTGCTAGAAGCAATATTAATATAAATCTCGGTTTAATCAAAGACTTGTGTGGACAAAGGAAATGGATCTGTCATGGGCAACAAACCTAAGAAGAGGGTTGAACAAAAAAAGGACAGTGAAAGAACAGCTCCTGCACACTAAGGACACCCACCTTATCGATGCTAACTTGCTCCATGTAGATGTGTGTCTTATTGTAGACGTTCATGCGAGTGTAGCCGTAATCCTCAGAACGGAAAGCAGTCCATGGACCATAGTATGGTCTAAATCTGTCGTGGTCTTCGCGACAACCCTAATTGATAAACACACTCGAAACTAACGAAGAGGTTCTAACCATTTTCAAGCAAAAACAAAGATATAAGAGAAAATAATACAATCACAAAGTAATCTTCTCGAAACTTGTCTTGACATCAAACATCCATTCTAACCATCACACAACTTTCGTGCTGAGTCAAAATAGCACAAGATCACATAGCAAACCAGCCGCAATATAAAATATGCACAACTTACTCCTGATCCAGTGATAATGTGTACCGGTGCACAAGGGTTTGTGTACGGTGCTTCCAAAGACCCATTGCACATCTGTGGAGAAAGAAACGAAATTTATGCTTTCATCACTTTTTGAAAGAACGCGTTCAGCTCTTCAACTATGCAAAACAATACACTGTAGTTTCTTTATGCATAGTCCACGAAACTTACAATTGCCAGCAACAGATGATTATTTGTTCCTATTAGAGCTTACTGGCATGGCACACTCAAACACAATAGTACTATAGCACAATTTTTTTTGTCTTGCTCAACTTGGATGGACCAACCTAAATCAGCCATTACCGGGCCTGGTTGTGTCTTTGGTGCTTGGTGTAGTTGCATAGTTGGTGGAAGAAAAAATCCCTTTGTGACACAATTAAATGATTTTTCAGGAAGAAAAAAGTGTAAGGTCCAGTGTGGGACCCAATATATAATTCAGGTCTGAATTTTTCCCTCATCTGTCTACCTGACAAATTAGCACAAACAAAGTGGGCAAAGCAGTCTTGCAATATCAATGGCTTTGAGATCTAAGTACTAAAAGAAGTAGGCACGAGTTGCTTCAGAAAGCTGAGAAAACTGTTCACAGGGTTCAGCACCTTCTGAATTTCAAAAACCCAGGGTTTTCCAGGGCTGTTTTTTTCGTTTTTTCCAGGGGTGTTTAAACCCAGAATGAAAACAATTATGTTCACAATCACCAGTTTAAAAAACTTTTTAGTAGTTAATGTCGTGAAGGTTCGTTTATTGAACTTAATATAATAACAACATGCAAAATCGTAACTGTTACTTGATACGAAAAAAATATATGCATCATTTGGCGAATTTAGTTTTTTCAAAAAAAAAATATGAAATTTTCCAAGGCTTAATAAAAGTTCCAGGGGATTTCCAGGGCCCGTACGAACCAAGCTGCGTTCAGATTCATACAGTTTCAATAGAAATTTAATATTATTTTAGCTAAAATTGGTCTATGAGAGGCATTTCATTAGTTCTAGTTACATGTACTGTACATCTTTTAGGGTTAACCAAATGTAGAAAAGCCTCAAAAAATTGGAATTGCCGAAATATGAAGGAACAGGTTTCACAGAAACATCTGCTTGATTTATGACATTGAAGAGATAGGAAAGGACAAAGATGCACGTACACTACTTACTGTATACACACCAAACAAGTTTGTGAGTGAGAGAGAAAAAAAGTCAAAAACACAAAAAGGTCAAATTGAGTTCTGCTCTTCCATATCTTATTCTGAACACTGATCGAGTCCTTGTCACAGGGTTCAGTTAATTCCAGAACCTTTCCAGGACTTTGGTAGACAAAACCTTCCACACTTAAGCCTGAAAGCTTCCAGAGCTATTTCAAGCTGCCGCTTCAGGTTATTTTAGGCAGCTTGTACCTGAACAAGTTATTTTATTATCGAACCAAAACATTTGTAAATTTTAGGTACAAATAAAGCTTTTTGTTGCTGTTGTTGTTGTACAAGAAAAAAAATTGGTAAGGAATACAATGTGTTCTGGGGGAGGAAATACTTTATCATTTCCATAATTAGTTTTGACAATCTCAAATAGTTTTTATGGACTTCCCAGGCATGGACTTGTTGTTCTCCAATTCAAGAACATTCCAGGGTTTTCAAGGATTTCTGGCAACCTCACCAGCATTAGGCCAAGCCCCTTCCTATATATAGTCAGTGAAAGGGCAGTTTACATTCATATGTTATTTGATGGCTTGGAAGTCATAACTATTGTGACAGAATTTCTGAGAATACTAACAAAACTGCTAGGCCTGTATTTTGAGATTTCTGACTGTTTACAAGGCGCCATGTTTTGATGAATTATAGACACCATGCAAAACCATAACTTTACCTGTCTATTATACACTGGAAAAAGCCTCTCATAGGAATGCTCATGTGCCCAGATAAGAAGATCAACACCTGAAAATGAAAATAAAAGTAAAATTCATACCCTGCCTCCATTCTTCTGGTTCACACTAGTATAGAAAGCTGTGTGTATCTGATCTCTTTTTCTTCTTCAAACACTAAGAATGACTCAGGATGAAAAGTTTAAATATAATCTAGCGATAATTATAAAAATACTTGTAAAATGATAAAAACAATAAACACATAGATTAAAATCTTAAAAGTACTTTAAAAATCTCAAATTTTCGGCAATCACTGTTTGCCTTCATAAGGAGAGAAAATTATCATTTAGCTACAACCTGAGATTAAAAGTGCATTAAGCTCACACCCCAAAGGGATTTTAAAAGAAGGAGATATGGCCGTGGGAATTCCTTGCTCTTATTCACCGTGTTCTTATCTACTGTAGAAGAAGTATAAGTGTAGTTTAAGAATGACTACATTTTAGTAAACATAGAGTTCTGAAGTACTTGCCATATTTGTAGAAGAGGTCCTCAAGACCAAAGAGATGCTTGGAAGAGATTCCGAGACGAGTCTGTAGGCAGTGAAAATCAACTACATGTTATGGTGGCATGAACAAGGAAATTAAGCTTAAAACACTGTCAGGGTTCTCAAAATTTTGCAGAGGAGAAGGTTAAAGCTTCAGTATATGCGACTTGATGTCAAAGAAGCAAGATTTTTAAGCACTTAACCCCTTTTACTGCTAAAGGGCTCCTGAGGCTGCATTGCCTTGCAAACCCCACCGGATGCATTGCCTTGCAAACCCCACCGGATGCATTGCCTTGCAAACCCCACTGGATACATTGCCTTGCAAACCCCACCGGATGCAGTGCCTTGCAAACCCCAGATTGCAGTGCCTCAAAGTTACCAAATGCAATAAACAGTGCTATAATTTGTGTTCGATTTCATAAACTAAAAATTACTTCTTCAACAGAACCACGATTTTTTTTGTTTAACACATGAAAGCTAACATAACTTTTTGGGTAAAGATTAATTTTCTTCTGTGCTAGTTGGATGTGTTTTTGCAACTTTTAGAGGCGTCTAAATCACTGGAAGAGGCCACCAGCCGGCTAGTTTTGAGAAGCCTGGCTGTAGGATACGAACTAAGGCTTCCAAATCTGTAGGCCTAAAGTGACCAAGAGAGGAGTAAATGATTTCCTGCCAACTACAGTTACTGTATGGCTTTGTTTCCAAAAACTAATACCTGACACAAATTATTCACAGCTCTGCGCATATAGGTTTCAGGTTGGTTATAGCATGGCAGCAAATTAAATATTCTTTTGTCTCCATTCAAATTAGCCCTACTAGCCTTGTTCTTGAGTTTAACTTTCAAAAGAATATGTTACCCAAAATGAGGCTAAGAGGGCTTATTTGAATGCAGAAGAAAGAATACTTAAATCGCCACCATTTATGAATAAGGTCTGTGCCACTTAATATACCATTTCTACATGAATGTAATTAAATGAATGAGTTGAGTGACTGAGCTACAGACACAAAAGGAAAGAAAATATTTGGGCTCATTCCACCAACAAACTGTAAGAAACACAATTTCTTAATTACATAAACGTTAGGAAACTTTAACTTTAATTCTATTCACCTCCAACTACTCCCTCATTGTAAGTTCATTCATAACATATTTTTAATACCCCTTTATTGTCCTTTAATATTGTTTGTCAAAATATAGGCTCCATATGTACCCTACTCTCATGTTTGGTGCAGTCATCTCCATCTCCATTGGAGCAGTACATTGGTCGATGTCCCATCACTAAAATCCATGGCCTCAAAGTGCGATTGGCAGGTGATGCAGCTTCCTGTGAGAGACACCAATAAAAAAACTGTCAGCTCACATTCAATAACCAAAGGATTTGTGTCTTTTTAGTAATCACACAACTTTGAGTTCACTTCGAGAATAATTTGCGCAAGTGGGTATTTCAAAAGAATCAAAATGAGTACCGTTGCAGACCCATAACCAGGTTTTTTTTGTGCGACTGACAAAGAGACAGACCAAATGAGGCATGTTCCTTCGAAAAATTTGGAAAACTAGGTTGTCTGAGACTTATAAATATAAAACAGGTACTAAGTAAAACCAACCTTAAAAACCTGGATATTATTCAACTTATTGAACTTCAAAACTAATTTACAACTGACAATATAAAGGAGAAAGTTGCTTTTTCAATTTGAAATTCTACAATCAGCTGTATCTTGTAGTTTCATTACATTTTCTCAAACTTGGGAAACCAATGTTTTTTTATAGTACTCTCTTTGAAAACGGAAAAACTGATTTTGTGTCGTATGCTCTTTAATTTGAAAGGACAATTAATTTTACTAAGCCATAAACAGAAAGTTCATACATGTGCAAAATATTTAAGTCTCTAACCTGGAGGTCTTTCTTAAGCCACTCATACTGTGAGACAATCTGTTCAAATCCATAATTCAGAAAAAAGTAAAACTCTGTGGAAATGCTGATTATATGCACTGGGCCAAGGTTCCAGCTAAGAGAAAAAAACCCAAACATTAATAGAAATATTGGAAATCTTCTTATCAAACAGGTTTGAACCAGTTTTGAACAATTCAACTCTAGGCTCTCTGGAGAAACATTTAACAATGGGGATCAGAGAATTGGATACTTGTTCTTAACTCCATACAAGTACATGTCTAGTACATGCACCTGACTTGTTACTTGCAAGTGCATGGTTGCTTTGGAGATGATCATTGACTCAAACAACAAAGAGCAAAGCTGAATAGGTTAAGGCCATTGACAGTCACAAGAACAATGTTTGAAACTGCACCATAGTACAAGAAAAGAAAAAAAGAGTCAAATCATGTGAAATATACAGTACCTTTTAAATTTTTCATGAAATTAAATTATACTCTGCTTTTCTAATGTACAACTGATACCAATATTCTGAATCCAACCAAATTCTCTTATCTCTACTTCCAAATTTGTAGTCTTGATTAAGAAGCTTTTGCATGAGTTGTAAAGCAAAAAGTTTAAGAGGGGAGGGAGGGAGGGGGGGGGGCTGTATGGACAATAGTCCCTCTAATTGTATACAGTTACTAGCTAAATCTCTCCTTGAGCCATATGGTCTGAAAGGCATGGGTTTATCTCTGTTTTCCATATTGTTGAGTTTATGAGAGTTGTGACTCCCCCTAGCTGCATTGGGACAATATCCTATCCTAGCATAAAATGGTGCTCATTTACAAAGCCGACTGAAGAACAACAGGTCAGGATTCCCTTGTTGACATAACAAAATAGTCTACATAGCAAGTTAGATCTAGCAATAAGAAAAAGTCTTTCATTTTGACAACTTGGTCAAAGGATAATAATGACTTCTTGTTTTGGTTGTAATGGAACAAAATATTTAGAATAGAGTAGTTTATTGACTGACCATTTTGAGCAGAAAGCGTCGATAAGTAGAGTACAAGTTAGACAATTAATACTTACCTGTAAAACATGTTATCTGTGTTTCCTGGCATGGTAAAACGATTCTTATAGTTTGAAAAATTACTGCAATGAAGAGCATCATCAATAATTAACTAGTCTACTATAGATTAACACCAGCTTTGCAATGGAATGATTGACAATGTTACAAAAACTTTTAACTCTTCTCTTCAGGAAAAATGTATGAAAACTTTACTCTTTCTATTTTAAAGATGGCTAAACCTATTCATAATTCTTAAATGTGAGATTTCAAATTGTATTAACGCAGTGAAGGACAAAAGTTTAGCCTTCCAAAATACATTAATTCTGACCTTAAAACTAAGCCCGAAGCAAAAAGATGCTCAAAGATTACTGACTTTATAATATAATATAAATATAGAGTATAATTATAATATTAATATAATTTAATATAACATAATAAATAATAAATATAATATGATATAATATAATATAATTATAATCTTTACATAAGACTTAAAGGGGAAAAAACACTCCACCCACTCTCCATAGGTGGATCTCATTGTTTATATAACAAAAGCATAAATTCAACTTCCACATTCAAACAAGTTGAAAATCTGATAGAGTGAAGCACAGTTAATAAACAATCAGTCAAAGATTTAGCTTGATATATTGGATACTTTCAGAGAAATGAGCCTTTTGAAAACTACCAATATTATAGAGGCAACTCTTGTCACCCAGCCATATAATCTTTGTAATTTAGCAATTTTGGAAGCTTTGTTTCTCAAAAAGTATTCTGTGTAACGAGCTAAAACTTTCAATGATTATTCACTTTACAATACTCTATTGAACTTTGGATTCATTTTGACTCAATATGTTGAAGTTTGATTTATGTAAATGATGCAAATGTTAACAATGTCACACTGAAACCTGCCTATAGGGACTGGCCAACCTGCAGGCTATGCTTTTATTGTCAGTGGAATCTTAGAGAGTGCAAAATTTTGTTACCACCATCTTGGATTTCTGGCTAGGTAAACAAACCTGGAGCTTGGGGAGGAGACAAAATGGGGGAGGGCGAGAAGAGGGAGCCTATCTCTGAGTTACAACAATTCAAAAGGATTACTTACTAAAAATTCTCGTGGTTTCCTGGGCATGTCATGTATGGCAAATAAGCGGCAACAGGTTCAATTTGGTTCATGAAGTCATCACCAACTCTGGCATTGTCCTTTTGGAGAAATGATTAAAATCAAAGTACTTCATTAACAATTGCAAAGTTGTTATCATGAATGCATGTATAATATTAACTAATAAAGGCTCTTAATACAACCAAATTAATAATCAAGATACTGTACTTACCGAGTATAGGTCATATGCAAAGTCACCTAAAACAAAAAAAAAGCAGTTTTAAGTTACAACAAACCATTGTGAGCTCTACTTAATTTAATTAGATAAACAATTTTTGTGATTGTTCAAGAAAAGTAAAACTGTCCCCATAGTTTCCCTTTCAGCACTGGCCCTTGAATGAAAATTGGGAGAAGGAATTTAAACATTCCTGATCTTGCCACTGTGCATTTATTTTATTTTATTTACTTCGTCGCAAAGCGACTGGGTAACTGCAACAGCATGTAGCCATTTACTGCGGGCCCTTAAAAAAGGATAAAAACAAATCATGGTTTTACAGTAGTACTATAAACTAATTACAATAAGTTACAGGACGGATGAGACTTTGACATGAATTACATTTAAGACATACAGTTATATACAAGTGCGGATCTTCTGCATCATAAAAATTAAGGGCGGCGAAGTAATATTCTTGTAGGGAAGATTTAAGTGTGTTTATAGATGAGCAGTTAAGATTCAGTTTGCTTGAAAGGCAGTTCCATATTCTAGTTGTTCTGACACAGAAAGATTTCTGGTAGGACTAGTGGTTTTACATTATTTTATACTTATTGATCTTGATAGCATTTAGTGGTGATGATGTTGTTTGTCTGACACCACACTCAGACTCAAGAAGCGTGGAAAGATTTACATTAACAAGTCCATTGTTCATTTTGAAAAAGAATACTAAATCCAGATACTCGTGCCAGTATGTTAAAGGTAGTAAATACAGTGACCCATCTGAACAGTGTCTCACACCTAAATGGCTGCCTATATTTGAGGCATCCAAATTCTAATTTAATCATAATTTTTTCCCATTACTAGGTTTCAATAATTGATTGTTGATAACTTGAAAATGTGACCTTGCCCTTAAGACTAAAGCTCAAGAATTACATGCAACATCTATGCATCATATTGATTCAAACAATATGTAAAATACATCCTGTAAATTCTATCATAGATCTATTATACTATGCAAGAAGGAAGAAACAGGCTAAATCAATTACCAACATGAAGAATTGCATCAAAATGTCCTCTCTGAACTTCCTGTTGTAGATAAACCAGTGACCTGGCATTGGTACTGCCAAGATCACCATATAAAGCAATCCTCGGACTCCAATTAACTCCATCCTTCAAGGCTGTAAACTTGAAAATGTTGCTCCACCCGTCATTCCCACCACAATGGTACTCTAAAAAGTACAAGTGTGTTATATAATCAAGTTAAGAATATCAAGCATTTGAACAGCTCATATTTGAGGGATGAGATTTGGTATTTGGTGAATGTCAGCTAAAAGGGTAGGGAATAATGAACAATGGTTTTACCATACATGTGTATGTCAGGAATCATCTTGGTCTCCTTTTTATAATTTGAGGCACTGCCTAACTTAGTGAGTAAAATAAGGGTCAATTCTTTTTTATTGGTTAATAAAAGGAAAAGAACATTTTTCTTACTTAAAAAAAACATTTGTGTGTGTACTACCTGGCATTAAATGTCAATCATCGGGACATTAAGCCTGGCACCTTGCCTGAAATGAAACCTCTGTTTAAGTATACTTGCGACTTTGCTTTCTGCAAACCTTTCATCACTTGTGCTGAACAAACTTTATTGAAAATTTCCCATTATTATTAGAAAATATAAAATATAATTAAATGCATCAATTGCTTGGTTGACTGACTGACTGATTGGGCGAAAAAAATCCAAAAATCAACTGACAAGTTGACATGAATGAAGAACAAAAAATTCCCCGAGGGAGCATACTCTTTGACAAGGTGTACCACTTATTTCCTATATGAACTATGATACCTGCGCACTACACAGAAGTCCCATCAAGGGGCCCCTGGACACCGGGCCAGTCTCTGCACTGAATGAGCAACCCTGTGGAAATATAGAATCCATCTTTCTATCTATCTATTCTATTTGAAAAATTACTGAGACCCTAGAGTAGTAGAAAGATTCACGTACCATAGCTTTTTCCTGGTACCAATCCAGTTATTTTCACCCTGTGAATAAACTCAACTCTCTTTTCTGATCCTCCATCAGTAAACTTAGTAACTGATCCTTTTGCCTGCTTGTTAAAGAGCTCATCGCCAACCAAGTTGTACTCAACCACAGAATAAGGAGTTGTCACCAATGTTGTCCATGTCACTACCATTTCAGTTGGGTCACCTGTGCACAGATGCAAGAAGATGAGACAGACACTATACTCCAAATAGTGAAAAAATAGTGAAAAATAATTGCCCACAGTTCCTTCTAAACTATTTCATATTCTACAAGGGTCTTGTGCCTAGAAAAAATTCACTAAAGTAATTTTACTCATTTGCCTAGAGTTGATGTACAGAATCAGCAAAAAACTTTTATTTTTTATCATGGTATAGTAGTTTTAAATATATATTCCCCAGTATGGTGAATTTTTAAATATATTTTTTAAGCAGTTTTAAGTCTTTTGTAAATTTTAAACTGTGTATAAATTATATCTCGATGGCTTTTATTCATTTTTACACATAAACTAAAAATAGAATTTAATGCACTTTTTGTGAAAATGAAATGAGAGATTTCAAGCTTTGTCACCCACTCACCTGGTTTTCCAATGTTTTCTAAATTATCATATTAGATTTCTGATTTAACCTGTTTGATAATTGGCCTTGAAATTAACCAAGCCTTGAGTATATTTTACCCATTTGTTCACTCAAATATTTGTGTCTGTAGCAGCTAAAGCCCCTGTGAAAGGAACATGCTCTAGTGCTGAATTAATCCATGCTAGTAACAAAATCGCCAAATTTAATGATTGTGTGTCAACAACCTTGTCAGCAATCAAACCAAGTTAATGAATGAATCAAGGTTTGAATGTTTTACCCACAATATTATGCTCTGTTTTAGCTACTTTGCTAACAGAAAGAGTTTTATTTTGAAGGGTTTTAATTATATGGGAATTGATTCATGCAACAGCAGTGACTTGACAGATCACACATGGTACTGCAAGTTGTACACAATACTTTCCTGCAGAACTTATTGCAGAGGATGTATGCCCACTTTATGAGGTTACTAGAAAAGCGCAGCTTAAGACATTCGTCATAATGGGTTCTCTATGAGCCCAGAGGTTTTCGATTAACTTTCAGACATGGAGAAGGCATGGAGAGGGCACGGAGGGGGCATAGAGAAGGCACGGAGAAACAGAATTTTGCCATGTTAAACTTATGGTCAATATCCGTTACCAATAAGTTGAAAGAAATTTCATTATTTTTAACCAAAAGGGGTTAGTTCTTTTGCTCAACTCAAAAATTTTAAATTGCTGCAACTTTGTGGTTATTCAGTGAGCAGTTTGAGAGAAATCTTTCGTCGCACAAAGCTGAACAATTTTAGTGTCTCAAGGTAGGAAATGTTGAGAAGCAAGTGTCAAAATACATTTTGTTTTTTAAGATTTTACTCAAGCGCTCCCTTCAAAGTTCCACACAAATCCTTTTGCTCATCTCAAATATTTTTCAAATATTGCTCATTTAAAACTAAAAGTTTCATGGCTCTTGTTCTGGACACAATTTGTTTTCCAAGGCTGAACAAAAAGAGGAGAAAATGTTAATAATACTTAAAAACAGCATTTTGAGCAAATTATTTTGAATATCTCTTCTCTTTACTGACCAGAGACTTTCAAAGTTTGTCAGAATGCAGAGGCCAGTAAAAACTTGAATTACTGAAAATTTAGTCTTGAAATACTGAATTTTTGGCCGAGATGTTAAAAATTTAATGCACGAAAAAGTGTTTTTGAGTTGATCACCAGTATCACGCACAGGGCCACATGCACATATTGGTATAGGTAATCACAAGGCCGAGTAAAATCAAGGAATAATTTCACAAGTGTTTTCAACTTTTTCCAAAATTGCCCAAGTCGCTTTGCGAGGAGGGCAATTTGAAAAAAATTGAAAACACAAGTGATATAATCCTAAATTTTATGAAGAACCAGGCGATCACATGTTAAGGACATTGAGTGAAAAAATCTTCATATTCTGCGGGATCCAACGAGAAAGAATTGCATAACTTTATATCGCAAGTTTCTTCAAAAACTGCTGGAGATGAAATAAAATCTCTGCAACCTCTGAAAACATTCAGAAATCTTTGGAGGGATTTGAAATCGTTTCTAAGACATTTTTATGATTTTTAAAAAAATTCGGAAAATCTTTGGAGGTGTTCGGAAATGTTGGGAAGTCTTTGGAAATTTTTGAAAATCTTCAGAAATTTTCGGAAGTATACCAGTGACCAATCAGCTCGAAGTAATTTTGCCCTACATGTTATAAGCATTGGGTAACATTTCCAGACTATTAAATCGCATCGTTGATAGGTCGGGCCAGAAATCCAGAACTACATGCCTTGTGCTCATGTTTCACAAGATTTTGGAATTTCGGGGGTTGGCAGCTCTGATATTGGTTTGTACATTCTCTGATCAACTGAATCTAAATTATCGAATAAAATCATACTTCTACATACTGGTAACCGGGTTTCACCAAAAATGCACATGATATCAAGCACGAATGGCAATGACGCAGAATGCGATACCGTTCTCAGAAAGATTTACAAACTTAGTACATAAACCTGATCTACACACTTTATATTGCCTTTAGGAAGTAGATGAGAATAGGGATCTAGAAAAGAAAAGTTCTACAACAACCGCACTTTTTTTTGTTTTTTTTTTTTGGCAACACAAAGAGTGAATGTTAGTTCGTGCTCAAGTTGCATTAATATATTACGGCGAAGTCTCTCCAGAAGACATACAAGATCCCAGCTTTTAAGGTGGAGAGTCTCCAGAAAACATTAATTTGCATCAAGTGATTGGACAGTAGATCACAATATGGTCATAACGGTGTCAAAGCTGTTTTCTATAACGAATAATATAATGTAAACCGGAAACTCAAAAAATGAACTCGAGACAAGAGCGTCAAGTTTACAAATAATAGTCTTAAAATATTTACAATATCATCTGGCATAAACAAACGAAAAAGGAAATTTAGTACCTGTACTAGATAGATGAATCTGTTCTGGCTGAGGGTCAAGCCCATTGGCAATTCCAGCGAAGAATAGAAATAAAATAAAAACCTTCATGTCCGCCATTCTGTAATTCAAACACGTCTCGGCTGAGCGTTAGGTAACGTCGTCAGGGTCACATGAGTGTCACATGACACCCGTCAAAACACCTGGAAACAAATACTTCAGTTGACGTCGATGGCAGAATGGTGCTGCTGAAGTTCGTCTTTCTGTTGATTTTTTTGGTTAAATTAAGCCATGGTTTCCCTAGCCCGCAATCCGAACAGGTTCACATCTCTGCGACTGGTACGTTTTGCTGCAGTTTTTGTTTTGTTTGCGCTTTATTTGTTCATTACTTTTTTCGACTACCGGCCTCCCAAGAATTATCAGAAATTACATTATATGATACAAATATCATAACTTTGAATAGAAGATAAAAGTTTTAGATAAGTTTTACCCACATTACTTTACTTTCTGTGTGTTGGGAGAGGAGAAAACGGCACGAGAGTTGTTTGGTTGCTTGTCGAAGCGAAACGTCATGCATGCTTTCACTTGCGTATTGTATGGCTTGTATTACCTATTACCGTGACCTCAAGCATCATGTGAGGTTTTATTGTAATTTACAGCATTTTAAAACGTAGGCTTTGTTAATGGAGTGTTGTGGTATTTACAATTAGGAATGTATTCTAAACAACAATATGTAAACTTAAATTCCTAAATATTTATGTGTTTACGAGGCGAAAAACTAACATTGTTGAAAACACGCACGATTAACGACATCTTGTAGGGTTATTCAGTAAAGGAAACAAATAACAGTTCACAAACTGTATGCATAAGTTTTTCAAAAATTTGTTGTGCTGACATTTAATGTTCCAAACATTCTAGAATCTGATTTATATATTCTAGATTCTTGGGCAAAATGTTCAGATATAGTGTGGAATAGAGCATTTTTGGGCAAAATGCGTTATTTGGTAT
>JAOBRD020510941.1:0-17104 GCA_027575215.2 Hydrozoanthus sils | reverse complement strand
GAGTTGCAATGTGCCACATTGAATTATTTACGTTTGAAGTTTTCTTACGTTTGTTCTTATTATAAACTGTTTGGATAGTTTAAGCCTCTTTGTTCTTACAAAAATGTTCTTACAATAAAGATTAATGCGTATTAACAGTTTCGAGAGAGCCGCAAATTCCCTTCAAAGAGCGAATAATAAGTTTTCTGAGAGGCGTAAACTATAGAACCCAATGTTCTTTTATAGAAAACAGATACAATGCTGCAATATTGTATTCTAAGTATTAAAAGCAGTAGCCACATGCAGTCGTTGACTGCCTATTTTTTGTCCTAGTTACGCTTTGTGAATAGAAAAAAGATGAAAGTGTTTTTCTTAAAGATAAATGAAGACTGATGAAATTTTCTGCAGGTCGTTATCGTAGTCGTAGAAACTTCAAAACTGAGCATTTCATTTGACCAGCCCGATGCATTCCATGTATTCACTAATTTTTTTTTCTACCGTCCTCGTATCTTGAGGTCCCTTTGAATATTGTCTCTAGTGTTAATTTTTTTTCTTACTTTTAAACCAGCCATTGTACATGTTTTTTCCCAACGTTTTCGGGGCATCATTCATGGTTGAACTAACTCTCACGTAGGTCCTCCTTGAATCTAAAGAAATAAGTACGATTGAAGCTATGAACCTCACTGGTGCTTATATCGACTACAACGTCCTGGACAAGGAGCATGTTATCATTTTGGAACAAAGTAATGAGGTAAGGTCGCATTGTATTTTTTTATAGATTGAACTGTTCAGCTATCAGTTCTTGTATAGAATGAAGTGTGCAAGGATTTTTAGGTTTCTTGTTTAAGATTTCGACCAACGATTGATTGAGTCCGCGAGTGAACAGCAACGCTTTGGTAACAAACAAAGAAGAAAGAGCCATACATGAAATCACATTGCTTTTCTCTCAAAAACTTGTTGAAACTTTCAGATGCTTGATGAAAGCTTCTTTGCAGTGAATTTGATACATTTTTTTTTCTGAAAACTCCCTCAACACACGACCACTTGCACAACAATATATAGTATATTTGTTTAAAAAAAGATTAGAAACGCCTAGCTGCAAATCGAGTAGTTTTAAATCTCACTTTAATTCTCGACAAAGATCAAGAGTGGAAATAAACAATTTTTTAACATGACGTCATTAGGCGCTTAATAGCAATGTATAGCACAAAAGCCGTGCCAGATCACGTGCGATGACGACACCGCAAGTTGTCTCACTTCCTGTCGCCGTAATAGTGCTATGCGGTATCATATCTTAAAGTCGGTAAAATTCGTGGACCGGTTCCCAAACGAACCCTTTCACGTTCAAGGTACCGCTGATGAAAATAGACTGTCACGGCGCAGGTGTACAGCTTCAGTCTCGAACTGGAATGAAATATTCACCAATTCATGAGAAAAGATACTCAAAACTTAGTGCGTTGTTTCATTTTTAATAGTATACGCAACAAATTTCTCGATTCTGATCGGCGAGAGCAGTGCTGTTTTTCGTAAACACAGTGTAAAAAGAGTTAATTCAGTGAAATTTACTCTACGATAGCGACTATGACTACAACTTCGACTACAATGCAACTAAGACTTCGACCACGACTACGATTACGATTACGACTTCGACGGTACATCTACGACTTGGCGTGCGACTACGACTACGATTGCTACGACTGCGACGACTACGATTACGACTTCGATTTCGACTACTACGATTTGGAAGACGACTACGACGAATGCGACAACTACGACCTCTATGATTACTACGACTTCTACGACTAAGACTACAACGATTACGATTATGACTATGATTACAACTACTACGACGACTACGACTGCGACGACTACGACAACTGTGAATACGATTACAAATACAGGTACGATTACGACTACGACTTCGACTACGTTTACGATAGCCTGTTTACATCCGTTTCCACCCCTCCCCCTGCGGAAAAGATTCGGGGAGGAAACGTCTGTGATTTGGCGTCCCTAATCGTGTTCTGACATGAATTTGCATATATAATGTCGTACGCTTATCAAACACACACACTACTTGCAGTAAATGATAACCCAAACTGCGCTACAGTTTTTTTCCTACTACTACAGCTTTTGCCTTTTTATACTAAAGTAAGCTCAAATCGACTCGTACAACCAGCGTGACCTGACACAAGGTCATTATTAAGCAGTTGGCGGGGCAAAAATAACCTCAAAACAATCGATCTGTTTTTTGAGCGTTCGCAAAAACACCAGACTAATTTCTAGATAATGTTCAAGTACAGTTCCTCTTTGAATCGTAACCAGAATTTCGAGTGATTTCAGTTGAAGAATTCCCCCATACAGAAAATTAGAATTTGTTTTTAGCGGTAAAACGTTGTATTTGTAAGTGTTCTGCAAATTTTGCTCGCTGGCTGGGTTTAGAAATTAGTCGTTTTTGAATTTTCTAGCCTGCCACGTACGCTAGAATTGTCAGATATCTCTTGTGATTTCTAAGTGGAAAATTGTCAATATGTTCGCTTGTTTGTTGAAAGTCGGGTCAAATCTGACTGTTTTGCCATTTCGATGTAATTTTATGTCCGCAGACGGTTGAAATGGAAAATCTGAAATTATTTCCAAACTCGGTCGCATCTTGACTTTTGAACACCAGCAGTTATTTTAAAAAACCTTAAATATGATAAACTGAAAATTAGGTTTTTGAACCGTCGATTTGACCTCGTCAATTCTTTCTTCATTTCCACCGAAACACATTTTCGGACCCGAAATGGCATTCATTGGTAAGAACAGGCACCTGCCCGTGTGCTGACGTGGTTTTTTTGGTGATGTGTTGACATAGAGGGAATTAATTGAGTTTGGCGTGGCTCTTAATTCTTACGGGGAGAAACTCCGAAACCCATAGTTTCTCCAAATCACCTCAAATGGCCCCCGAACCTCGTACAGACACATGTGACAAGCGGTAAGCGATCTTTATTTTTGTTGTTTAAACTAACATGTTTTGATTTTACACGAAGGTCGAACGTTCTCCCATACCAAGTCTTATATATTCTGTACCTCCCATACAAAGTCTTACAAATCTGTTCTCACTGACAAACTCAAAGCTTGGGCTGCCTGTACGGGCTCATGAACTTTTGATACTTTCTGAAAAATCCACTCGTGCAAGTTATTTCCCATTGAACCAGAAGTTGTGTGTATGATTACCTATACAAAGTTTAGTATCTCCCCGCTGGAATTTGTGAATATTTTACTTCAGTTCGTGACTAATCCTGTGCACGTGCGCGCCTACAGTCGATTTTTATCAGCGGTATCGGTTGTATTGTAAAATTTAATCGGAACACGTGTATAATGATCGCTCTACATTTATTCGATTATAACCAGTGTTTTAAATTACGTAACGTCTTTTAATTGATAGGTGACTGACACAGGCAGGACTCTTGATATTTTGGTGGAGAATCTTGGAAGAGTGAATTTTTTAACTGAAATTAACAACCAGAGTAAAGGTTGGTTTGCTAGCATTCGTTTCGTTACCCCAGTTCACAATGGTGATAGGACTGAGTGGAGCCCTGTTCGGTCCGTAGTCATACTAGCGATTAATAAAATGGGAGGACCGCGAAACGAAAGTCCGATTTGATAATCATGAGTACTGATTACAGACTGAATTGGATGAGACGAAGTCCTGTTATCAATATCAATCACAACCATTACAATTTACGACAAAAAACAGCTTTTAATTGCAATCTTTCATTTGATATCTTCAGTAGAGATACTGTAGAAGGTTTAGATTCCTCTGTTTTGGAAAAGACCCCTGCTTTGAAGGAATGGTAAGTTGCCATAGGGACTGGAATCTATGTTGTGATTGGTGGCTTTAACTGAAAGGACTTAATATGATTGGCTCATGTGACTTTCCGATTACTGGTGCGATTACTGAAGTAACTGGCGCGTCACCGTAATTCATAAGGTAGTAGTATTTATTTGGTTGTTTCTTTCTTGTTACAAAGGTATCCTCGGAGATGTGTTTGTGGATGGGGAGACGCGTAGCTCATGGGAAATATTCTCTCTCGACTTCAATTTGAGGCAACTCGAACGGTATGTATTATTTTGTGTCTATCTCGATCTAGAAATATTTCTTATTAGTTTTAGTTGTTTTAAATGCGAATTTAGACGGTTAGCGAAGATTTTATGTGCCGAGGGTAAGACCCCAAGGCTGACAGACGGCAAACAGATTATGGAGCCGATGTATAAACGTAAATGGATCTGTTGAAGGGAAAAATTGCAAGTAGTGTAATATGTGGTTAAAGTGTAACAACAGGAAAGATCCGCGAGCCAATCGCAGAGTGAGTTATTGCGCATGAGCCAATCACATCCATGGTAAAGTTAAAGATTTTTCATTGTTGCTCGTTGGCACTAGCGGTATTTACAGCTAGTAACCGCCGCCTGGTTAGCCCAGTTGCCGGGTAAGAGGCAAGTCTGTCATGCGGGAGGCCCGGGTTCGATTCCCAGTGCCGGACTTTCACTCGGGGTTTTAAAATAATTGAGAAGGTGCTGTCTTTGTTCTAACACCTGCAAACAGTTAGACCTTCGTGTCTTTTCGGTTAAGGACGTGAGACCGTAGGCCCTCGGAGTCCAATAATTGGGTTGTAAAACCTGTTGGGTTCTCCGACTAGCTAAGAGTAGTGAACCTAAATAATAAAAAATAATAAGAAAATGAATAAATACAAGTTAGCGCCAGTATTTTCGGCTACTGATAACTAAAAGCTATTCAAGTCATACTCTCTGTATGACGTACAGTGCTTGTATCGTTTCCAGATTTCATGAGCAAGAGGAATGGCGGGAGGGTAGAGAGCGCACTGATGAGGAAGGAGCGACAAGTCCCGCCCTTTATAAGGGTGGATTTTTGATTGAGGGGGAACCTAAAGACACTTTTATCAGTATGAAAGGCTGGTACAAAGGTGTTTGTCTAGTGAACGGGCACAATCTTGGGCGATACTGGCATATCGGTCCTCAAGAGACGCTGTATATCCCGGCTCCTTATCTTTTAACAGGAAACAACGAGGCGAGTTTTGCTTTAAACCTTCAATTCTCCCAATTAGAATACATGACTACCATGCAACCAGTTAGTCATTTCAAGGCTTACTTTCTTTTATCAATTTCCAGTTTCTCTTCATTTGTATCAGTACATGTGAGGAGAAGTTAGACGTTGATAAACTGGCCAGGGCTGAGAGGGATAAGCAATATCTGAAGATTATTTTTCTACAATTTATATAGTATGTGCCCCAAATACTCCAAATGGCGTGTTGCCAAATTCTCCATACTTTTTATGATACCAATTTAGGAGAATTTTTATCATCTGCAGAAAAATCTATGGTCAGCGGCAGGAACAGGTCAACACGTTTCCCAATTTGATTAATAATCAGTTCCGGACCGACCACCCGCGTTACGTCCTCTAGGGATATTGCGGTGGAAACATGTAGATATGGATAGAAATTTTCTATGTTTGATCAATTTCCATTTTCTTATTTCCGAAAGGCCTAGTGTGTATGAGTTATGTAAGGAGAAGTTAGAGGTTAATAAACTGGCTGGAGCTGAAAGAGTTAAAGAAAATTGTTCCTATTTGTTTACAGATTCTTGTTTTTGAGCTCCGGCGGCCAAACGAGGCACGTGACGTCAGTTTTACCACGCAACCTCAACTAGCGACTACTGGAGTGAACGAGCGAACGTAGCATTGGTCTTATTATATTGTAGGGCCACGCAAAATCCTGCAATCTGATTGGCTGCCCAGAAGGCAGGATTATCAAACTTATTTCTTTTTGACCGCTCTATTACATTTCGCTTTTTTAAAAAATATCTAATTTAAGCCAAAAAAATAGTATTTATAACCAAAAGCTTTTTAACCTCATTCGTTCAGTTCTTACAGGGAAATCTCAGGCCCTAGTCTTGTGATTTTTGAAATTCACTGCTCTCGGTCCAACGTCAAACCCTTGGTCTGAGATTTCCCGCAAAGACCTCGTTATTGCTTAATAGTTATTATGTAGTACTAAATACAGAACAAAACTCTCGTTAGCTTGTGCACCAAAATTTTAAACCAGACCTTGCAAAAAGACAAAATTCACGATTTTCTTTTACCAAAACAAGGTTTTTTTAGAATAGAAGAGCAACCAGTTTTGATTAAAACGACCATTGGATAAAATTGCTTTACAAAATGAGCTTTCGACTATCATCCTACAGTCAACCTTTAGCCTTTGTTTCGAGATAACAGTCGAAAGCTCATCTTGTAAAACAATTTTATCCAGAGATCGTATTTTTAAACTAAATAAACGTTCTCAATTTAGAAAAGAGTATGAAAACCAACAAAAGCATTTTTTTCCTAACAAAAAGGTATTACAAGCCAACATTAAGTTCTAGATAAACGCGTTTCTAATAATACTATTACAAGGAAACGGTTCTAATAGTCCTGATCCAACATCGATTATTATACAAAACCTTTCCATTCTATCAAGTAGATATCGCTAGCTCAACATCAGCTGATAGAATAAAAACGTTACTTAGCTATGAAGTAGATTTTACTAGTCCAGCATTAGAAATTAGATAAACAATTTTTTTATATCTATCAAATAGATCTCAATTACCAAAATTAATTGCTGCATAGAATATAGTTTTTTAAGATTTTATTAGAAATTTGAAAGACACCTTCCCTAGCAAGTTAACCAAAATATATTTTACGAGAATTCTAGAACCTACCCTGGCGTCCAGATGGGGGGGGCGGGGTTTGAGAGCCTCTCGTACCCAGGGCATCGTTGATCATATTCATCAAAAAAGGTGCTGACGTGTACATGTACCCAGAGTTCATAGCGCATGATGCAAAAAATGTTGATAGTCATAAAATGAATAAAATAATTGTAATACATCAAAACAGCTTTAAAGAGTCCATGGCTTTCCGTACGCCTACTGATAGTTTAAGGCGTTCTTGTGAAGTATTGTTAACGTAAAGCATTCTGGGAAGAAAAAAAGATAAATCGTTTAGAATCATTCCCTGTGGCAGAAGCAGTCACTAGCAAATTCTGATATGCAGCAAAAGTATATGTAGCTACGTGCCTTCAACTGATACCATTTTCGTGTTCAAGGGATACACCGCTGATCAAAAGAGACTGAAGGCGCTCGCGCACAGCCTTAGTTTCGAAGTAAAATATTCACAAATTCCAGCGTAAAAAAACTGAATTTTAAATGGAACAATACACTGAGTTTTGAATCACAGCTTTTCTTTGGAACCCGGCTTTGAAGGTTGAGGTATTGGGTTGTGTGGTCCACCACCCCCTTCTCATTAGGGAAGTCAAAACAATGGTGTTTTTAAGGAACCCAATTTTGTCGGGGGAGGTGGTGGGTGGCGGCACAGACTCCCCTACCCCACCCCCTCCCATTTTTCTAGAGCTCGATTTCTCAAAACCTGATTTGGGGGTAATGGTAAAGGATTTTATTGTATTATGGACTCCACAAGGAAGGCGTTGGTGCAAGCACTTCAATATCTATTTTATTGAACATGATATTTGCTCCTGAAATTCAGCCTTTTTGAAAAAAAGATGGTAGGTGGCGGCACATAATACCCCACCCCCTAAATTGGGTTCCTAGGAAGTACCATCGTTTTGACCTATTCCCTTATCAGCTTTAAAAGTGGTGGTGGTGGTGGGTATAGTACCTCTGCGCTCCGCAGTTTTTGCTGTAGCTGATTTACTGTTTCCCTACACTGCCGTAACGTCTTCTCGTACTCAAACAGTCTTTCAGTTTTCTGATCGATTTCCAGGTTTTTGGCTCGTAGTTTAACTGTTATCAACCGGATATACACTCATCCCGTTGTAAAACTTGCTCTTTGAGCGAGTCCATTGATGATAAAGCGCGTTCCTCTCACTCCTTAATTTGCTGCTGGGAACGGGTGACGTCTTGCAGCTCACATGTCTGGTTTTCCGTAGGTTTTGGCTGAAGTAAGTAAGTTCTTTTAAGTTCAATAGTAAATTGTGTAAGTAAAGATAGTTAAAAATTTCGTTGGTTTTCAAAAGTGTTTTTACTGTCTTTTCCTTTTTTTAGTTCGTAGTAATCCCTCAAAAAGTTTAATTTTGTTAAATTACTAAAACTCGAAATTTTGACTATATAGAGAAAGTTGTATGTACAGTTATGCTGGTAAACTGATATTTTGGAAAATGGTGTCATGTTCAACTTACCGAATCCATCCGGTTATAAAAATTCCAACAGCAGGCTCAAAAGTGTTTCCGTTTCTGCGGTTTTCATTATTTAGCCTTTTTAATTAATTGCAGAATATGCGCTAACATTGCAAAAACCAGACCCTTTGTAAAAAATGTCCGCTTCTGGCAGATAGAAGGTAAATCTTGCAAATTCTGGAAATCGACGAGTACCCTAAGTGTTTTATATCCACTCAAACTTTCCCGCAACTCCCTCATCCTAAAATCGAAAACCGACAGAAAGAAAACGAAAAGCCTTGTTTAATATACCTAGGTTGTACAGTTCCGATCTACAAGTTTTGCAACTGTACCTCGATTGCAACTGAAACCACCTTCTCGTCCTGGTAAATCACGGATCCAAACTGTATCAGTTAAGTTGCACGGTGCGAGACCTGGTTCTTGCCAATGCTCTAACAGCGATCCAACCTTACTTAGAAGCGTAGAAAACATTTCTGATATAATGGTTGAGGTTATCTGTCTTTAAAGAAAACTTTTTGCTTTTCTGAACGCTGAAATAAGAACATTGTTCTTGGATTCATCAGTTCCCTTTGTGACGCAACACGAGATACTGATATTCGCGCGCGCAGTCGTTTTCCTTATTTGGAACATTCTGTCAACTTGGATGCGTCCCGTGCGTGAGCATGTGTAATTAATTGGCCACTCTTCCCCGGAAAATGTTAAGGGAACAGAGCAAAATAAAGCGAATGTAATAACCTTGTTATTTATGAAAAATATGGCGATAATATATACCATCAACATTATTGCCTAACTAATAGCATACTTACGACACAGGTTATGAACGGTTCTTCCGGGTGTTGCCATTTTCTTGAACAACTTGGCGCGCAAAAAATTAATCATTCTTTTTACGCAACAAGTTGCTAAAATATGAGTGGCCATGTGCAACCAACCTTTTCCAACCTGTGTTGCTACAGCTACGCACTCACTAGTCGGACAAAAGCGTCGCTGGCGAGCCTAACCGCACCTTGCACACTTTTATCAAACTAACAAGGCAACTTTATTGCTCCGTACATGTTTTTAAAAGTACAAAATGTTCTCTGGTCTTTACATGTTGTTTTATCTTTTGTTTACTCTTGCAGTTCTCTTCCAGTAACAATAACCAATCAATGACACATGGAACTTTGAGACGACGCAATAATTGAATTTGACAGAATATTCCATATAAGGATAACAACTCTGCGCTCGTGTATCAGTATCTCTTGTTGCGTCACAAATAGAATAAAAATCCCAAGAACAGTTTTCAAAAAAAGCAAAAGGTTTTTCTGCTAAAAACTAGGAAGACCAGACAAGCAAACAGAACGCGCCTTATTAGCACTGGCAATGCTAGAAGACAGCAAACTGCAGAGTGCAGACTACAAATTTGATACCATGAGTGCGGAGCTATAGATTTCAAGCGAGTTTGCATTTTTCTCGTGCGTTTGTTCTTAGAGCAAACGCATGAGAAAGAAGAAAACTTGCTGAATATCTCTTCAAGAACAAGTTGGTGAATTAGACTGAGACTGCAAGAACCAAAAAGGAACTGCGAGAAAAAAGTCTGCAGGAATAACTGAACCGTGCCAGTTTGAGAGTTTAACTGCAAATTACAGTGACCATAACAACAAGGATGCGAATAGCTTTGAGTTTTTACGCAAAAAGAGCTCATTGCCCAAAGTACTGAGGAAAATGCAAATCTCTGGCAGCAAACTGATTAAAGAAACTCTGCAGTACAATAAAAAAAGATCTGTATATGCATGTTAATGGTCTGTCTAGCTAACATTCAAATAATTTAGTTGAGTAGTAATCCATTCATTTGAAAAAGCCACCGCAAAAATATCAGTCATTGGATCACGGTAAATGGCAGCCTGCAGAAGATTGCATCTATCAGACCTGCCAAGTTTCATGCATTTTTAACTCATTCACGCATCACGCCCGTATTTCTGAGTGCAAAGACCGTAAGAAGACATTGTGTTCCAAAGGTTGAGTTCATTTTGCAATATCACCACACTAGATGAAGTTTTGAGTGTACAATTTTAATATAATTACAGCATGCAAGAAACCAGAAGACAAAGAAAGGAAAGCACTTAGTTATAGAAATCGAAAAAATAATGCTTTGCAACACATTAAATTTGCTGTTTTTCAAAATGTATGGATGTTACCGCGGCTTTGTAGAGAAAATGTGTGGAGCAGCGTTTCGAAATTTGAGCAACATTTGAGCAATTTTTTGAGGTATTTTTGAACAGAATCCCTCTAGGCCTAGCGACTGCCACGATTACCCGCCATTCCTAGCGCGTATCAAACCTCAAAACTTTCAAAACAAATGAAAGTATCTTAGCAGTTCGAGCCTTGCGTTGACAGTGCTGTTCAACTTTTCGCTGGATCCAACTCGCTGAGTAAGCTTCGCAGAAATTGAGGTAAAAAGTAAAGCCAATATTTTTTTTTCTGGTGTCGTAGTTTTATTGCGTTAAGAATGACTATGGTCGAGTTGACCGAAAATATTTAACGATCTCATTCATCAAAGTGTTTTAATTATTTTGATTCTTTTTAGAATTAACTCGATTTATTTCAGTGCGTGTCTTGTTACTGTCACGTTCATTTCTGTGCGTGTCACACTATCCGGGTGTCACGTTCTAGTTGTGTAGACCCACGTGTAGACAACTAGAAAGATCGCGTACGCTGTCGGGAACAGTACTCGCGCTATTTCGTCGATAGTGAAGTACTTGTGGAGCTTTTGGGGTGCAATTCTTGGTGTTGGTTGCCCGTTTTCACCCAGTTCATCATTTTGTGCTCCGCCTGCTTGAGTTGCAGCAGTTGTACTGTTAGAACCCGGTAACTGCGTGAAGAAAATTAAGCCTTTAAATAGGATACTGTTGAAACTAAATGTTATCTTAAAGTGCCTATGGTATGAAATAATCAGTTGTTACGCCAGCGGATAGATCTTGCCAAATGTAAAACGGTCAAAACCTTTTATGGTACTCGAGATATTGACATTTCAACTGACGACGTCTGGCAGGCACGATTTAAATTTGTTAAAAATATGCTGCCAATGCATAACCTTTGGATAAAAAAATTTGGGCTGTTGATGTATCTCGAGGTATTCCTCGGAACAATTACCAATTTTCGTTTTAAGGTTTGGCAGCAGATTTCAAAAACTGAAAGGTTACCTGTCCAACAACTGACGTCATCAGTTGAAAACAATAAAATGTTAATTCTCGAGAACAATGACAAAATTTTTCCACCGCTCTTCCTCATCTAGAAAGGTCTATCTACTGACGTAACAAAATATTCTATGTTCTAGGCGCTATAATAGTAAGAGAAAGAAACGACATTCTGGCTTTAGAGGAAAAGTAGCTAAATAAGGGAGAAAGTCAAAACAATGGTTTTTCCTAGGAACCCAATTTAGGGGGGTGGGGTATTATGTGCCGCCACCCACCACCTTTTTTCAAAAAGGCTGAATTTCAGGAGCAAATATCATGTTCAGTAAAAGGGATATTGATAAAGTGCTTGCACCAACGCCTTCCTTGTGGAGGGAGGAGTCCATAATGCAATAAAAACCAATACCCCTAAATCAGGTTTTGAGAAATTGAGCTCAGAAAAAATGGTGGGGGTGGGGTAGGAGGTCTGTGCCACCACCCACCACCTCCCCCAACAAAATTGGGTTCCTTAAAAATACCATTGTTTTGACTTCTTCCCTAAGGTTCTGAAAAGATCGCGAGACCTTTTTAAAAACAATCAAATGTGTGATCTCTGTTAGATGGCTATTTTCCATATTCGATGGGAAAATGCTGGAGCCCCCTAGATCATTCATTGTACTTTTGTGTGGTGCTACTTATTATAATCCTAATTCCTTTCTCGAGCCATTTTACTTAAGGTGGCTCCCTAGGGTTTTTAAACTGCGCGAGACCTGGGTACGAAAATGGCGCGAGCTTTAAAACTCTTACGTGTACACACGCGCGCGTGCCGCCCGATAAACAAGATAAACAAATATGGCTTCCCATTTCGGCCGATACTAAAATAAGTTCTAAAAGTTACTAAAAGGGGCAGCTTAAAATATTGAAAGACAAAAAATCTCCATTTCAAAAGTGACCCTTGTTGAATTTTACTTTTCGTCGATCGAGAAAAGTCACCATTGTATTAAAAGATCAGTTTCCATCTTTATGGCGGAGTTCGGAAGCGAAACACGAAAAAATTCCGATGGTATTTGTAGACCAACAAATATTAAACGCTTCATTATACGAGATGCCAGAGGGCGTTTTGGTGACAAGAAAAGAAATGACCTCGGTGCTCTGCGTGCTGGTTATAGATCGTGGAAGGGGAAACGAAAATCTGACCTAGAAGAAACTATAGAAGAACAACCTCCAAGTAAAAGACAAACAAGAAGTTGCAAGGTAATTTGGTTTAGCACACTCTCGTGAATCGCGACTTTTCACGAAATAATTAAATTGAAACATTTGACAAAGAATTGTGTTCAAAATCTAAACAGGAAGCTGATGCACAGAAAAACTACTTTCCCAGCGGATGTCGCCTTATTGACTTGGGCGTGTTAAAGGAAAACCTAAAACAATGCAGTTATTGCCAAAAAGGTATTTTTGTCACTTAAACATAGTTGAATACAACCTGGTACAACAAATTTAGTTTTAACACCTTTGAAAATTTCCTTTTCTGCAAACACTTTGTTTCTTAAGTCATACTCATACTTCAGTTTTCCCACGCACTCACAAAATGATGCAAATCAATTTTTGTTACCGAACCCTTTTATAAAATCAAGAAGTTAATAGAAACGATACCGATTAAAATTAGAGACATAACCAGACTCCAAATTCATGGGGGAAAAAAATAACTTAAGAGAGGCCAATTTCTTATACTTAATCGATTAACCAAACACAGTCCAAATAAGTTCTGCTAGTATCTAGTTTTTACTTTGAGAAAAGTTAATATAATTGTAAACCATACAACAAACTTTTAAATATTCTTTTGAAAAACTTTAATTCTTTCACTGATATTGAAAAAAAACATGCATAAAACAAAAAAATTTATTTGGGAGCATTAAGCCCTTGTGTCTGATGCTAGCTATGCCCTAGTAAATTATTATGTAACAACAAAGTAATTCTGTGAAAGTTAGAATGAATAACATCAGCAACCCTTTCATCATAATGACAATACTTCATAATCACAAGAAATTCAGTATTAATTATTTTAGTTAATACTGCACCTTTCTAACATGTTCCAAACTCAGTACCTTTTTAAATATGATACAAAAAAAAATAGAAACTACATCAAGTCTATCTCAATAAAAAGAAATCCAACCTTCTAATTCTAAGATTTTGAATTGCATAATGTTTTGTTTTGTAAAAATTACTCAACACAAAAAGACTTCTGCAATAATTGTAAAGCTTTTTCTACCAGTATATTGCTTTATTCAATCTTCTAAGATTAAAATAGTATTAAAATAAATTAAAATAGAAAAAATAAATTAATATAAAAAATAAAAACAGAATAAAAATAAATTAAATGGGTATTAAAATAGTATTTCAAAATGCTTTTCAAATCCATTTAACAAATCACCAATTTTTACTTCATAACATAAAATTAATAGCTGAATCTAATGTGCAAAAATATTCCAACTTTATTCAGTACACTAAAACAAAAACAATTGAATTAACATATGTTTCTAATGAAAATGAAAAACAATCAAGATGTAATTCTTTTGACATGATGATAACTCAACAGCCTGGTTTACAAGTTTTGTGTTTGCCACCATTTAGGTCCACTGCTCTTTCACAATATAAAAAGTGAAGCAAGACATGGCCTGGCCAGTGTGTTTTCTGTTGTGTGCTCCTACTGCAGGCAAGAGAACAAAATAAAAACCTCTGGGGAGCACCGGTCTGGAAAGCATGGCCCATTAACATTTATCAACACCAGAGCAGCTCTTGGCTGCCTTCACACTGGCATTGGCAGTACTCATTTAAATAATCTTATGTCTGCAATGAATGTTCCTCCTTTAAATTCTTCCACATTTAAAGAACGAGAAAGGGAAGCTGGGTGAGCTGTCGAAAAGGTGGCTAAAACTAGTTGTACAGATTTTGTCACTAAAGAAAGGCTTGCTGCCGTAAACACTGTAGGATGCAAACCAAAGGAAAATGATCTAGTTTCATTGTCTTGCTCTTTCAATATGGGATGGCAGAAACGTGGAAAGGGTCACAATTCAAAAACTGGTCATGCCGCAGTTATGAATTTGTCAACTGGTAAAGTTTTGGACTATACAACTAAGAATACTTAATAACTTACATATGATATTATAGCTGGGGTAATACGTACAACAGTAACCTTCAACCACTGATAATACTTCAAAAAAAAAGCTATACGAATCATTACTTTCTCTGACTTCACTCAGAGCTCACACCTCGCCAATTTTTAAACGTGCAACTTAACCTACTGAAGCTTTGCGATGTTGTTGAGCTTCGAACTGCACTATTTATGTTTCAGTATAACAAGGGCATTCTCCAGGTCTCTTCACTGATTTTTTTACACCTGTTAAGAGCAAGCATCAATACCAAACATGCCTAGCATGTAAGTCAACTTTCTCACTTCCAGCTATTTGAACTAATTATGGAATTTTTAATATAAGATTTTATGAATCCAAAGTCTGGAACTCAATCGACGAGTCTCTAAAATCCACGTCTGTTGATCTGTTTAAACGGAATTTGAAAAGGCAATTTATTTCTCAGTACTAATTATATGCTTGACAATTGTGTTTTTTAAACACTCCATCTCGCTTTCATTATATTAATAAAAAATATCCTTTTTGTCCACCTTTGATAGTTCATAATCTTCTTGCTTATACATTCTTGTTTCATTCTGTTAGTTTTCTTTTCCTTTTGTACATATTCAATCTAGCTGTGTAATTTCAACTAATTAGTACTATTACGTCTGCTGACCCATTTTAACATTCAATTCTTTCTTAATGGCCGTCCATCTAGACTAGCCCCTATGGTTATTATCTAATGGATGACCAACACTCAAATCGTGTAAATACTTTTTCATCTTTGGTTTTCATTTATTTTTTGAAACTTGTATTAATATTGAATCTAGAGTGCTAAATAAACTTGTTGTTGTTGTTGTTGTTGTTGTTGTTGTTGAGCCAAATGGCCAATTGGCCGGCACTTGTTTAGTCTCCCAGCAGAACTGGTACTCATTTACGTGGCTGAGTCAACTAGAAAAAAGTCAGGTGAAGTGTGTTGTTCAAGGACACAACACAGTAGTCTGGCTTGGGCTCAAACTTACGACCCTAGAATTACGAGTCGAACACGGTAACCGCTCGTTCCACTGCGCCACCGACACTTACTATTATACTGTACACGTTTATAATCTTAGTAAGTACGAGCCTCTCCAATAAAACCCCGATACCTACCAAAGAGTCAGACCAATAAATTTGAAACTCAATGATTTAGGTCAACTCACCTTTTCGTGATCAGTTCGTTTATCTGGCCGTGAAATCGCCCATCTGAGTTTACCCCAGGCATTTTCATTCGAGCTTGCCGGTGCGTTCTTCATCCCTTCAATCAGTTTTTTTGTCAGATTCCGTTTGTTTATGTAGCATATGAAGGCATATTCAACCAGAGCTCCAAAAACAAATAAAAAATTCCCCAACAAGAAGATATCAATAGCTTTGACATGGCCAACCTTAGGGAGTGTTGACTGAACACCGAAAAACAAAGTTGTGATAGCGAGCACGGTCGTGATAGCCAGCGAAATACGAGCGGGTATTGAATGCTCATCGATCCAGAATGCTACCCAACTGATCACGACGATTAGAGCCGACGGAATGAAAGTCTGAATTACATGAAAACCCACGTTTCGTTTGATGGTGAACTCCGCGATCAGAGCAGAAAAGTTACCTGTAAGAAGAAGAAAGTAAAACGTTGGTTTCATCCGAGAAACAACCTGATAGCCATCAATATCAGAATTCTTTTTTGGCGGGGAAAATCGCTCTACCCACAAAATAATTTTGAATACCAACCACACTCTCGTTTTTAAGAAAGCCTTGGCTCTCGGTCGTAAGGGTTGGGAACGAGAGACGCCTGACACTTCAGGGCCCAGTAGTTCAAAGACCAATGAGCCCTAACACAGGTTAAGTTTTTTTCCCGTGATCCTGTTTCGTACGTGGGTTGGAAGTTTGTGGTTAACACATTTGTATCGTTTGAAATTCTGATCAGTGTCTGTAAGCAAAGCAGACCTTTCGTTGTAGAGATATAACAACTTGAATTTTTCCTCATACCAGTGTTAAAAATAACCGGGTCCGGACTTCTTCCAAGAGGTTTTAGTCCTCTTTTTCTCTGTCCGCCTCTGCTTCGTTGCATGGAACGGAGCCGGCGTGATACCCAGGAAGGAAGTGGAGCAAGAACCAGAAGAGGGCCTGGATTGGACAAGAGACTGGTATATTTGCATAATACATTCCATCTTAATCAAGAATTAAGTTTGTAAGTTTTAGCATTTTGTGGTGTTGTTAAACATTTCAATGCTCACCTGCCAAATATGAGTTTACACGCGAACGTAGCTGCCATTTGATCAACTGGTACTGTGGTATCTTTAGCCGATCGCTAATGAAAAGAGACCCTGCGTTTCCAAGTTTCCATAAGTAAGTTACATCTTTAGTACTATAGGCATCTGTAGAAAACAAGAGACATAGAAAGAAATATAATTTTAAAAGTTTTTCTTTTTTCAAGGGCGTGGTAACACGTTTTGCGTTTCTCTGCTAACAGGTATGGAACTTCTTCTGGATTAACCCTATCTAGCCCGTGCTTTTTGGGGATAAGTGCTGCTATTATAACGGTTTATTTCATCATTATCAAAATAAACATTATGAATAATGTCTGTTCCTAGATGAC
>JAOBRD020510833.1:0-17107 GCA_027575215.2 Hydrozoanthus sils | reverse complement strand
GTGGGATGAATGGCATTGAGCGCTTCTATTTTAATTAACCTTGTCCTTTACACTCACCCTTTTGTTTTTTCGTTTACACACCACATCATTTTCTCCACACTTTTCCGCTATTCATATTCCTTCGGAATTTCCCATATACAAATTTGTTACCAACTACTTTTCACTCGCCTTTCCACATTATTTTACTCCAACGAAGGACAGCCAGTCCGAAACGTCAGTTTACTTTTATCTTTTTTATACGATGTTCAAGTTACCAACTTTTTACATATATTTTAACGATACACCGACACAGCCCTGTTTTTACTATATTATCATATCATTATCACAAGGTTTTCTATGTTATCATATCATTATCACAAGGTTTTCTATGTTATCATATCATTATCACAAGGTTTTCTATGTTATCATATCATTATCACAAGGTTTTCTATGTAATCATATCATTATCACAAGGTTTTCTATGTTATTATATCATTACCACAAGGTTTTCTGGACTTACCCAAGAATTTTCTTCCTTGCCGACAAAGCTGCAGTAGTACTAACGCTTTCCGACCGTTCAAGATTGGTTCAGTCTCTTTCAAAACACATTGTTTCCTGAGTCACGTGTGTTATGACACAAAATGCCACGTAAAATATTCAAGCCGAGCAGATATTTTCTAACAGGTCTTATTCACATGGTTCAAGATTTAGCCCAATCAACTTAGAATACGTCCGAGGAAACCAGTAAAGCGATAGGAAGTGCTAAATGTTTGACAATCTTAACTTTACGGGTTTGCCCGGACTTATCCTAATTTGATTGGACTAACTGTTGAACCATTGAATAAGACCTACATGCTAGAAAATATCTGCGTCACTATATCTATTTGTACTAAACCTTGAGGCTTCCTCGACAACAAAGCTACAGTAGTCACTAACGCTTTCCGACCGTTCTAGATTGGTTCAGTATCTTTTCAATTTCAAAACACCTTATTTATTGGGTCATGCGTGTTATGTTACAAAATGCCGCATAAAATGTTCAAGCCAAGCAGATGTCATCTAACAGGACTGACTCATATGGTTCAATAGTTAGGCCAATCAAGTTAGGATACGTCCGAGCAAACCAGTGTAAAGCGATAAGAAGTCACCTAGATATCTATTAATCTTAATTTTACTGTTTGGTAAGAACAGAAAACCTCAAAGTTTTTTATTTACTACTTTTGTATTGCATACAGATGGGGTTTTTTATGAAGACAAACTAACATATGGTTAACCTGTTCGGGATCGGGATATAGCCATTTCGGGAGGACGCTTAAACAATCGTCATGACGTCAAAAACCATAACATTAGAACTTAGTTTCCGCGCGGTAAGTGGGCTAAATCCAAAATGGCGGACAGACTTCGATGAGTTGGAGGGAAGGATTAAAAGTCGGGTCCCTAAAGAAGGGCAAAGTTTCGACATCTTTCCTCGACTTGCAGTACAGTCAAGTCATTAAAAGTATGATTGCTATCGATACGATACCTAACTCTACAAGCATAGCTTCACAACTAGGATATAATAAATAAAATTCAGCCGCCACATTGTATTTTACGAATAAGAACCTTGGATGATTATGAATTCAATTTTGTACATGTGCTTCATTGACTGACAAAGAATTCCACACTGGCTCTTTGCGACAATTTTGTTCAAGAAGCAATTTAAGCGCTTTCAGATCCAGCTTTTAATAGTATTACAGTACCGGTATCCTAAAAATTGACCAGAGCGCCCTTTGTCCTCGTACCTTCACAATCACGTCCGAACAAATCTTGCTCTCAATCGCCGTGATCGTATTTTTGATGACTGAACTGCAAGCCTGTATCGAGGAGTTTTAATACGAAACAGACATTCTCCCCGTTTTCTAAGCAGAACATTGTTTTTTGTTTGTTTGTTGTTTTTTTATTTTTTTACTGTTTTCTTTCAATCGTTTAAACTTAAAATGTTTTGACTATGCAGTCAAATTTTCCCTGGAAAATTCAACTTGGCATAAATTAAATCTCCGGTTTTTGGAACCGCCGAATTCCTAATCACCTCTAAATGACTTCTAAAAGCCCCTAAACGTACGAGTGAGACAAATGAATACGACAATTCAGGTAAACAAACGTTATTTGTGATATTTGTATAAAATAGAAAGTGTCGTTTATCCCATATAGTCCGTAAAACCAGTGACTATCAGTGACTAAATCCTTAACAGCTTGGGCTGCCTGTGCTTGAACCTGAACTCCTGTGAATTTAGTGTTTCCCGTCACGAGGTCGCTGTCGGTATTAGACCACGGGCACGATCGTAAAATTCCACCTGCTCACGGAACCAATCAAATTGAAAGATTCGTTTAATTTCACCTTGCCCGCTCGTGCGTCGAAAAGATATTAGAATTTATTATGCATTTTTGAAAGTTTAACTGAATCGAGAAGTACAAAATACAACATTAATTTAGTTATTCTGTATCATTACCGGTTGCATTCAAAAACAGCCTGTAAATAAAACTGAATAAAATTAAGGCAAACATCATTGACAGATTATTTTGTGCATAAATTGCCGGTGAAATATCTTGGGTGAATTTTTTTTACTTACTAACAGTTGATGCACAAAGTTCTAAAAAACTTGCCAACAATGTTTTGCCTAATTTTTTGTTTGTTATCAACCTATAGAATTACTGTATATGTCAACTATACAAGCCCACTGTGTAACAGCTTGCTCTAAGCAAGGGCTGGAACTGCATTTCATTTCATGTTTTGTTACAAAGAATTTTGGATTGGTTTGCCCTGTGAGGGATTTGTTGGTGCTGTGAGGGGTTGGTTTGTGGTATAACAGAGGTGGGACAAAGAGCTGCTAGTCATCTCACATAAAATTTTAATTTAGATTAGAGGTACACTTACCTTGAAGGATAATTGAAATTCTCTGAATCATACAGAACATTACCATAATGCTCTTACTATGCGTACTTCTTTGCGCACGCACAGATTGCCCACGTTTCAAAGTATCCATTGTTATGCAAATTCAAAGAAGCCAAGCCTCTTTTTCTTGAGTTTAAAGACTCAGTATTTGACATCAGAGGAAAGGTGGGAAAAACTAACCAGAAGGCACGAAGTGAAGAAATAGGGCGGGCAACTAATAAGGTCATAATGTTCCGTATGGTTCAGAGAACTACAATTATCCTTCAAGGTGAGTGTACCTCTATAGTCTAATTTAAAAATACTAAAGTTGCAATCAGGCATGGTAAAATGTGTTAAAAGAATATAAGTGTATAGTTGTCTCTGATTTAAAAATGGTTAAAATTTTTTTTTATTTTTTTTTACCGAACGTTTCGGCATGTACATCTGCCTTCATCAGCGGCGATAAAATGTAAATTTGTTGACAAACGTCGAACTATAAAAACAAGATTCCGGAGATACCAATTTAAATTACTTGGAATTGTCTTGAGAACAAAGGCTTCGGTAAACTGCTATAATATTTATGTGGTCATTCCCTGCGTTTTTATCACGTATCGAATGCCACGCTTCTTTTGCAATTAAGCGATACAAATGTCACCTTGCGTTCAACCATTCACTTAAAAAGCACAAAATGTTGCCCAAGAGTTTACAGTTCACTCCACCAATCAAGAACCAAGACGGATACAAAATCATGAAAAAAGCAGGGAAGGCTTTCCT
Organism: Hydrozoanthus sils; assembly: GCA_027575215.2. Classification (NCBI taxonomy): domain Eukaryota; kingdom Metazoa; phylum Cnidaria; class Anthozoa; order Zoantharia; family Hydrozoanthidae; genus Hydrozoanthus; species Hydrozoanthus sils. The sequence continues at coordinate 13,446 of JAOBRD020510833.1, read as the reverse complement.
CCGTTTGCGCATCAGTCAAAGTCACAACAGAATTTGCAAACTTAAATAGACTGCACGGGACTTGTCATCCGCCCTGGCAGAAAAGCTCCCCGCCAACCATTTCCACGATCTCAAAAAGGTTATCGAACACAACTTGCAAGATCAAAGAGAAACATAGAGAGAAGTTCAGCAAGTTGTACAATATAGATCTAACCGAAACCATCATTACAAACAAGGACCGCTGGGTTGTCAATGTCTCTAGTCGTAACCTCAACTCAGTTGAAATCAAAGCTTTGAGCCGCGGCCTAAACTTTGCAATAACCCCGAATCATATTCCAACAGCAGACAAAGTAGCCTCAGTAGAAGCTGGGATCCACAACCTGCCTCAACCAGCCAAAGACACCATAAGAGTTTCAGTCGTCAACATCCTAAAGCAAGCTAAACCTATCAAAACAAAGAACATAGTATTAAGATGAAATAAATGCCCTCAAAGACCTCAAAAACGACAACTTTATCACTATACTCCCGCCGATAAAGGAAAAGCGATTGTAGTTATGGATCGGAAGAAATACGAACAACAGATCTCAGACATGATCTCCGACAAACAAACATACCAAAAAATTATGGACGAACGCAGAAATCCAACATCGCGCACAGAACAAGACCTCAATAAATTACTACTGGACATTAAATCGAAAGGCACACCATCTGACCCGGAAACTCCACAACTATCTCAGCGTTCATACCATCGCTCACGAAGCACAGACGCCTTACCTGCCACCTTTTATGGCGTTCCAAAGATCCATAAACTGTAAATACCATTGAGACCAATTACAAGTGGCATAGGCTCAGCAACACACGAACTATCGAAACTATTAGTCACCCTGTTATCGCTGCTGCTCCACAACAAAAATTCAGTCAACAACAGCACAGAGTTTTCGAGCAAACTTCAACAGCATTCAATCAACGCCGATGAAATAATGGTGTCTTTCGACGTGGTGTCTTTGTTTACATCTATCACTGTAGACTTAGCTTTGAAAACAACACAAGCCCGCCTCACCAAAGACACCAAACTGGCACAACGTACCAAATTATCCTTGACGAACATAGAATTCACTTTACGCAACTGTTACTCCCAAGTCAAAGGAGAAAACCATCAGCAGATTTTTGGTTGTGCAATGGGGTCTCCAATTAGTGCTGTTATGGCCAATTTAGTCATGGAAGACGTGGAAGAACAAGCTATCCAGACTGCATCAAACCCACCCAAGTGGTGGTATCGGTACATGGACGATAGTCACACCTGCCTCAAACAAGCCTATGTCCAGGAGTTTCACGACCACCTCAACTCCATCAACCAACACATTAAATTCACCATCGTTACAGAAGTAAACGACGCACTACCGTTTCTAGACATCCAGACCACTACACGAGGCACCAATATCCACACATCAGTGTACCGCAAACCCACCCACACCAACAGATACCTTGACTACAAGTCCCACCATCCAGCACAACATAAGAAATCGGTAGTTAATACTCTACTAGATCGAGCCAAAACAATACCTTCGTCTGGTAAGGAGCGACAACTGGAGCGGGATTACGTTACACAGGTCCTCACAGAAAACAACTACCCACCCTTTTTCATCAAATCTTGCAGACAAGCTAAAACACAACTCAACCTCTCCGCCCGCCACACCGCCAACAACTGAGCAACACAGTAATTCCATCCATCGAGTGACTATCCCTTACGTCCAGGGTATACCAGAGAGGATAGCCAGAAGATTGAGACGGGAGGGAGTTAAAACAGCATTTAAACCAATTACCACCATTGGTAAAATGCTTCCCCGCCCCAAAGACCATCCATGGAAAGACAAAACCAGAGATGTTGTGTACAAAATCAATTGTAAAGAATGTAACTGGACATACTACGGCCAGACTGATCGCGCAATCAAGACCCGGGTGGGTGAAAATCGCACAGCTTTACGTAATTTTAATGAAAACTCAAAAATAGCTCAGCATGTCATGAAGCATAACCATTCTATTGATTTCGGCAACGCCCGAATCGTCACTACAGAACACTGTTTTTATAAACGTCTCTTTTTAGAAGCGTGGCATTCGATACGTGATAAAAACGCAGGGAATGACCACATAAATATTCCAGCAGTTTACCGAAGCCTTTATTCTCAAGACAATTCCAAGTAATTTAAATTGGTATCTCCGGAATCTTGTTTTTATAATTCGACGTTTGTCGACAAATTTACATTTTATCGCCGCTGATGAAGTCAGATGTACCTGCCGAAACGTTCGGAAAAAAAAAAATTTTTTTAAATTTAACCATTTTTAAATCAGAGACAACTATACACTTATATTCTTTTAACACGGTCTACTTTAAAATTCGCTTTAAAGTGAAAAAAAGGGAAAGTGGTGCATTTATATAGCGCCCTTTCGATATGAGTGCTCAAAGGCGCTTCACAATGATCAGTTTACCCCCAGCAGACTGGAAGCATATAAAGGCGCAATAGGCAGCCTCTTCAAAGCGGTCCATGTATGCTGGTACTCATTTTACCGACCCCGGAGGGATGGAAAGCTGAGTGGCCTTTAGCGGGAAGAAGGTCACCCAAATATTCAACCCTCGACCAGGCCGGGAATTAAACCGGGGACCTCAGGATTGGGAGGCAGAGATCTCACCACTGCACCAACCCCACCATACTTCATATTATGCCCTTACTATGCGTGTTTAAAGAACGATGTCAAATACTACTAATAACGACATGAAATAGTAGACATACAGTTGATCTACTTATAGACGACCAATTTTACTAAAAGGTCAGCCTACCGACAGAGGTTATGTCTGACATAACAAATGGATTGTTATAATACTGATCTCGACCAATCTGCTAGTTTCATAATGTCTGAGACCGACTCATTCTTAAATAACGAATTAGACGCTACAGCACTATGATAACTGTGCGCCCTGGAAATAGACGCGTCAACTTTATAGCAAACTTCAGAACACTCTAACCACCTAGCAATAGTGGCAGAACTAACTGAAATAAAACGAAATAGTTAACTTGTCACAAGACCTAAGGGTCTTGGTTCTCTCCAGATAACATGCAAACAGGAAAATAATCGTGTGTCTTCTGTAAAATATGAACTGTGATTCTGGGCTGAGCTTTCCTAGGGCGAGTTGTCTTGACACGCTCCTTAATAACAAAAACTAGCTGATGATCTGAAACAACCACATGATTTAAGTAAAGCAGACGAATTGATTGACATTGACATGCTGTAACTAAAGCTTTAAGTGAAACTGTCTTTGGTGTCAATTGCTTGAGCGATATTCTAACGGTGCAAGAGTCTTTAAGTAAACTGTTTCGAGGCTTACATCCCAAGTAGTCGATTACTATAGGGTTCCGGGGGCTCGTTTACAAACACCCCCTTCATGAACCTCGTGACGAGAGGGTGTGTCCCCAAATTATGTCCTGTAGCTGCTTGTAGTGTAGATGATACAATGCGAATCTGTGAGTGTACTGCATGCTTTTCCTAGCTCGAAATGATAAATGAGAAAATTCAACAGACTAGTTCCTAATGCTTGAAAAGGATCCAGTAACCGTTCACGACACCATGCAGCTATCCCATCTAAACCAGGCGCCATCATAGTGCTTGCCCGTTCCCTTAGTCCACAATTCACAAAAAATTTTGGCTGCCCATACTGAAAGTCCGTGGCTAAGTAGTTGAACCGTGCTAGAATCTACGCGGCGAGTTGGGGCTGCTTCTGTAGCGGATGGAGCTGGTCTGAGTTTGGAAGTTTGATAAGATTTGGCCACTTGGGTAACAGAACCGGGCGTGCAGCAATACAGGACACGGTGCCTGTGATGACCAGATTGTAGATGTGTCAGCACTCTTGGGATAAGGATGAAAGGCGGAAAGCATACGGGTTTAGATCGTTTCAATTTATTGAAAACGCATCACACGCAAATGCGTACGGGTCGGGTGACCATGATATGAATTTTGGGACCTTCGCATTAAGTCTAGTTGTAAATAGGAGGCCAATATCCGGACAAAATTGGTTGTTTTAGCCAGCGAACACAGTCGGTACAAACTCCATTCTATGCTAACGTTGAAATTTCTGAAATTGAAATCTGTTCTTTTGTTATTTTCTCCTGGTAAATGAACAGCAGAAACCCAGTTATTTCTGGCCGTGTACCAAGACCGCAATTTTCGATCCAGAGATACAGTCTAATTTGGGAGATCTAATGCTATCCATATTGTTTATTTAATAAGCCGCCGTTGTACTATCAAGTTTAAAGTGGATATGTGTGCAAGAGGCGTCTCTCGCTTACATTTCACTGCAAAAAAAGTCTCCAAAAAGTTTATGTTGTTTGGTGCCTCACCCTTAGACCACAGGCCGTCCGTCTACTGAGCACCGCTTTTGAATTCAGAAACAAAATCGACAGGTGGGGTGATAATAGGAAGCCCGTTGTAACGTTGGATGATTTTTATAATCCAAGATAATCGGACCGGGCGGTGTCAGACAAAACTGCTATGTCATAAAGGTCTGAACCATTTGGCATCATTTGTGATATACAAATTTCAATCTAGTTGTAAAAAAGTCTTAAATATTTTACTGCCCGAAAAACATAAACTAATAGTCCTGTCACGTGAGCCACGTTCCAAATACTGGGAGATGGATTATTAAGGAGAGAGCGCCAGGAAAAAATAATATTATTAACCTTTTCGGTTGGGAGTAACAAAGTCATTGAAATAGATTTTTAAAACAACAAGACCAAGCCAAACTTGGTTTGTTGAGACGTCGATATCATTTGCGATTTCGCCTCCTTTACAACGAAGCCAAGGTTAGAAAGCTCTTCACAAACCACGCGTGCGTGTTGTGCACATTCCTCGAGGGTTCGGCCAGTTACTAAGGCATCGTCAATTGATGTAATAAATTACTCTAATCTGACGAAAACGTAGCAAGGCGTAAACTGGTTTGAACACCTAAGTAAAAACTCGAGCTGATAGACAATATTCAAATGGGAGGCACGACTGAACTCGTACAATTTATTACGCCAACAAAACCACAAAAAAATACCGGCCTTGAATAGGGATGCTAAAGTATACATCTTTCAAATCAACCGAAGCCATATTAACTCCCCCGGGTGTAGTAAGATACTGACAAGATCAATGTTTTCCATCTTAAAATAGATCTTTTTAACAAATTAATTCAATGGTTCAGGTTAATGATTGGTCTAAAATCGCCTGTCGTTTTAATGACTAGAAATATCAAAGATAAAAATTGACCTTCGCAATGGAAGACCTAAACAATGGCTTGCTAAGCAAATTCAAATTCTGAATCATAAAGGAGAATATCGGACTCTGATTGACGCTAAATGATAACCTTGAATAGTTTCAAGAAACCACTCATCAGAGGTGATCAGTTTTAGACCATTCGTGAACTGTTGGCTACGTTACCAACATGTGAAATATGTGAAGTTGAACTCACATCATTTATTTTTCGCGGTTGAATTCCGCTTTCGACTTAATCACTTGGTGTTCCTGTAGAGCTTCCTGTAAAATGCGTCTTGGTTGTAATTTTCTGCTTGTAATTCCAGGCAGGGGTTGAGCCTCGACGTAAAAAAGACGACCCGCAAGAGGTAATCTGATTACGATTTTCTCCAATCTGCAAACCTCGCCGCTTTGTGCAAAAAGTGTTCGCTTTTATCCTTGTAGCCGCCTTGTTCGCCTTTGAGATATATAGTGTACACATTTAGACAGATCATCGCCGAATAACTTAGTAGTTGCCCGCGTAGAAGCTGAGCACAGAGACTGGAAATTTTTACTTAGCTCCGGCTGCAACAGGTCTTGATCTCCTTCTAAGAGAGGTCAAATATCATGCATGAACAAGGAAATTGAGACAGTCGGTTAAACGGCCGACGTAATTCGAAGGCGTCAAGAATTCTTTGTTCCTCTTTGCCTCTAACACATCATCTGTAATTAGGACGACAACTTGAGCGGCCTTTACCATCGTCTTCTGAGCCTCTTCAAGCCCTACTAAACCAATCTGATGAGCCCTCTTAGGTAATTCGTTCCACAAGTTGAATTAACCCTGGGAACACACAACACCTCACAATTATTGGGATACAATTGTCCACCAGAGGTTTGAGTTTGCCTTCGATAGGCCTCATGGTGAAGGCTTCGTTCACACGCTTTGCCAGGGCCTCAGGCCCCATAGACTCGCTTTCGTCGAGAGTCATATTTGTCGCCATTACCACTTTCTCCGCTGAGAGAGTCGGCATTAATAGAAGCGATGGAATCGAAACCCTCACCTACATGTACAACACGGCTCTTCCTGCGGGCCGTGCCAGCTCCGCGCCGTGGACTAGCTTCTCGCCACGAGGAAAGCCAGTTTTTCCAGGCTTTCTTTTAAGGCGGCCATGTTTTCTGCAGAGGGCATTTCGTGAACACGTTCCCCTCCGATAACTTCGTCTTGAGCAGAGTTAGAAGAGGTCTTACTGGCTTGTTGGTTTTCTGACCTGTTAAACAGTCGCTGTGAAGGATATATAGCAGATAAAAATCTCAAATTTAAGGTTGAGAAAACAATCTAAAAAGAGGTTTCAAAAAAAGACGTGCTTAAACTGAACGTGGGTTTTCCTTAGTGCGCCTAGCACTCAAGAAGAAGAAGAGGCTTGGCTACGCCGTGGATCGGCTTTTTATACGTCGTACTTTGGAACGGGGGCAATCTGCGCATGCGAAAAAAGTACGCATAGTAAGGGAATAGTGTGAAGTAAGTTGAAAGAGAATAATACTGTAAGTGCTCTAACAATCTTGACGCGACGGTGATTGAAATTCTGAGTTACTGCAGTTTCACGCCTAATACGATCATTCGACTATAAGTGAAAAATAAATATTTTTATACAACATTTACATCATAGTTTTAAAAAGTCTCCTTACCTTGAATTAAGTTACTTGAGTAAAAGGATTATACAATTCAATACACAGAATGAGAATTAAAAATCATACATACACGCAATTCTGTTCCCTGAATATAATAATCTCAGTTACAAGCAAGTTGCTATGATTGTATGTAGCATGCATGCTGAAGCCACATGTAATTGCATGCTGCATGTATGAGTGTTGATACTGCATGCATGCAGCGTGCATGTACATACAGCGTGCACGTACCATCAGCATGCATGCATGCAGGATTGATTTGCGTGCATGCAGCTTGCATATGGATGCATGCAGCATGCAAGCGCTAGCATGCAACAGGCAAATAACTCTGCATGCACGTGGCATGCATGCGTGCATGCATAAAAAACTGTTTGCATGTATGCAGAATGCATGCTACCTGCATGCATGCAAATTTTGGAAGGGAGTTGCAGTAAGCAGTCGATCGCGGTCCTTAACGACTTACATTGTGAGACAACTGAATAATTCAGTAAGGATCTTCATCCACAATGAATAATATTTTTCAATTTAAAAGCCCTATTTGATGGCAAAAATAGCCCGTCAAGAGCCAAACTGCCACGAGTTATGAAATAAAGCGAAAACCTCAACTTCAATAATTTCAATTTCAATAATGCCCGTGGCGCTTGGTCCCACTCCCCACCCATTTTGAGCAAGGTGTTAAAGTCCCCATCAAGCTTATTTTTTTAAGTTCCAGATGAAAAGTAGAAACCCTTAATAACAGTAATTTTCGAAAATAAAATCTTTTCTTGCCGTCCCTGTTAGATTTTTTAGACTTGAAGCGTTCAATGATGACGTAGCACGAGGCATGAAGCAGAGACAATCTTTTTTTATCTCAAAAAATTCAATTCTGGCTACAATAGTCACAATGTTAAAACTTTAATCAATGAATTATTCCCTTGAAATTTTTTGAAATAAAAATTTTTTGACAAAAACCACATAACTCACTGCTGCTACGTCACAAGTTACCAGTCCCCAGCCTGCTCGGTCGAAATTTACATTCCAACCTTTATTTGATTAAAAAGCATACTTAGACGTGGAAATTTTCTTTGGTTATTCGAATTTAGAGTTTTAATCCAAAAGGTAAAAAATTAAGCTTGATAGGGACTTTAAGGATTATCTTTATTTCTCTAGTAGAAATGTTGATTCTTATCAGATTAATATTGTATTATATTGTACGATACAAACTAAAAGCTAAGACGGATTACTGAAGTCTCTATTTGTTAATGCAAACCACCAACAAATAGTGTTACTTACTGTTTTAAGGGGGTTTGTGTTGATTTAAACTGCTTCTGATCTTGAAATTATTTTTGTGGTATTAAGAGCCCAATACGAACCCACCGAACTTTGCTCTGTGCAAGATCAGCTCTCCAGGTATGTTCAACTGAAGTTAAGGTTTCCAGCTAATAAACTATTCAATGAGTACAAAACCAATTATGATGTGAAAGTTCGAAAATCACTCCGTGTTGTGAGAACAAATCAAATTACTAAGACGTTTCTTTTTTCGTTCTTTGAACAAATTACGTCCACCAAGCGCTTTACGAAACAATGACGATTTTTGGATGATGCTTTCAGCTTTCTACAACAGCTCTATTCGTAAGCGTTATAAAATGTTGCAATAAGCGATTGATAAGACTTAATAATAATAATGATAAAAATTATAACGATGTTTTGCATTTATATAGCGCCTTTTCCATATGTACATGATCAAAGGAGCTTAACAGTGATTTACAATTAACTGTGGTATTGAGGGTCTTAGATAGTCCGCTATCTATGGCTCATAATAATTCTCAGTAAGAATTGCCCTCAGTTAATAGAAGACAGACCACGACAGCGGGATCACCCTACTCTTTGTCGACAAGTGTTGTGGGTTCTTTAAATCCCCCGATAGAAAATCGAGAAACTGGGCCTACGGTTTAACGTCCTTATCCGAGAAGACGCGAAGGTTTAACCGTTTACAGATGTTAGAGCAAAGGCAGCACCTTCTCCTCAATTATTTTAAGACCCTGAGTAAGGGTCCGGCACCGGGAATCGAACAAGGGCCTCTCGCACAAAAGATTGGCGCCTTACCAACTGGGCTAACCAAGCGGCGGTTAGTCTAGTTGCCACGACGTACGTTGATATCAATATTGAACTAAACAGTCGCCACGGTCATTCGAGTTACAAGTATTTACTTAGGTATCAATCTTTCAGACAAGAGCTAAGCAAAGGAGAGCTATAGTATAACTTAACGTACACTACTAAACGAACTAAGCAGGCAGCTCAACGACTACTGCTTTTTTTGCCCTCTCATGAATAAAATAGGAAGAAAAGCTTAAGTCAATAAAACTATTGAGATGTAAATGCCTATTATGAACTCTTACAAAGTCAAAGTGTTCCTTGGGCGGGAGCGGCAGTAGTTCATATTTAAAGAAATCATCCATGTTAAAGAAAACTGTTCCGTGTATACAAATATATATTCACTTAACTAGCATACAATAATGGTAGTTATATGTCAATTAAGATAAACAATTACAGGAGAATGATAATGATTGTATCTTTGTCCTTTTTTTTTACCGATCTGTTACCACAGGCTTACCAACCACAAGTGGCTTGTTGTATACTGTATTTTTTGGTTTCTGTTAATAGACTGGTGAATAAAAAATATTAAAATGTAGTGTTGTCAATCTTAGTGGTGGTTTTTAGGGAAAGAAAAGAGGGAGCGATACGGAGAAAGAAAAAAAAATGGGGAAAAGAGAGGAGGGACTGGGATCGAGAGAGGAGAGAGTATATTAATAGAGTACAAAGAGAAAAGGTAAGCAAGTTGACAGCGCGAAATCGTCTGTCACCCTCATTAAAACTCATCTCTACAGCGACTCGCCCTATCAACGAGCAAAACTCGAACACAGCTCAACCAGGCACATAATACATTAATCACTACCAAAATTTTAGAGCTGTACCTCAAATATCCACGGAAAAAATCGGTCATAAACAACTCACTTTGCCAAACTCTGGATGATCAGTCCACACACGAGACGATCGGAATTCAAAGAATGATGGCCGTTAAACAACAGCCAATCAGAGCGAGAGTTCATTAGCCCGCGCGTTACACAATCTCTGTTTCCGTTTCAGAAACGGAAGTAATTTTCAACCAATCTGCTGACCCTCGACTTGTTTGTTTTGCTATATTGCTCCACGTGACTTGAAGTGGCAAAATGCGACATGTTGTCGAGCGAGCAACGTGCCTGTTTGATCGCGGCAAAAGAACGGCACAACTTTTCGATAATAGGAGAAGCTGGAACAGGGAAGTCAAGAGTTGTTTCAGCTATTTGTGGAGAGAAAAAAATAACGTAGAAGTTGTTTGTTCTACAGGAGTAGCTTGCGAAATTTTTAGGGACGATCTAAACTTAGTGTCCAAGGCGGTCACCATTCATTCCTTTTTAGGAATCAGGAATGCACAAGGACCCTTTAAGTGTGTTGTGGATAAAGCCTGCAATAACCAACTGGTAATCAACCGTTTAACTACCGTGAAGTGCATAATTCGAGATGAGTGTTCGATGGGAAGCGCTCGCCTTCTGAAACTTTTTCATGCCATAACTTCGCAAGTCCGAAGTAACAAGAAACCATTCGGTTGGTATTCAGGTTGTTTTAGTTGGCGATTGGCTTCAACTCCCTTGCGTCGCAGACAAGTTCGACGATGGCTTACCGATGTTTAATTCGAAATTGTTTAACTCCCTGTTTCCGCATACACTTGAACTTACAATAATTTTCCGTCAAGACGTTAACGAGCTACGATATCTCCGGATATTAAAACAACTACGATTTGGGAGGTGTGACCATGAAGCTGCAGCAGAACTTTATAACCTTCGGTGGGAAATGGACATTGGCGCGAGCACAGCTGTCCATCTTTATTACACTAACCTACTTGCGGATGCCCACAACATGTTGTATCTCAGCGATATGGAAGGTGATCGTGTCTCTTTCGTTGCCAGAGACAGTGGTGACATTGGAGGCCTCAGCTGCCCGGCACAGGAAATGGTTTCCTTAATTAAAAACTGGGGCACCAGTAGTGGTGTTGTATAACATAAATCAGAACATTCACAACGGTACATGAGGGATTTTCATTTAAAAAATGGATGAAAATTCAGCAGTTGTGAAATAGATGGTGCAGACCATGTGATAACCGAAGTTACTTGATCAAATGTCAATTTGGAGGGTATTACTGTCGGGTCACGCTACCAGATTCCTTTAAGACTTAACTGGGCTTCAACAATTTATAAAGGCTAAGGACTTACCCTAGAGAAAGTAATTGTTCATTCAGGGTTTGAGTTTAAAGGGGGTCCAGCATTGTCAAGGGTAAGGTCAATATATGACGTCCAAGTCATTGGCTTCAACCCTGACCATGTCACCTCAAGGGAGGCAGAGCGCTTATCATTACAAGGTTTTCCCTGCTCAGACTTGCACTTGCAAGAAAACTGCACTTGCCATGTTGAGATCCAACCCCTTCCTGCAGTAGAGCTGTTACATGAAGAACTGACAGATGAAACACTTATGGAAATGGTGACAAACTTCTTTGGGAATGAAGCTGAGCAAGAAAATGGAGAGGAGGATTTTACCTCAATGGAGGAAGCACTAGAGATACTTGAGGAAAAGGAAAATGAATTGAGCAAGCCACCAGAAAATTTTGACATGAAACGCTTCCTTTCGTCCTTCAAGGGCATGGAATCTAGTGATGGTAGTTTTGGTGCACTGAAGAACGATGCTGTCGACTTTGCTATAAAAAATGTTAATACTTTCTCTTGCCTCATTCAGCTAATCTGGTACGAGGTTTTTTTACTTTTACAAAATCTTAAAGGAGAACATCGCTGACATGGCATTCTCAGTAAATGACATGAAAGGAGTGTTCCAGCAATCTCAAGACATTTCAAGATCTACCGAATACAATCGCTGGTTACAGCTTTGCTTCCGAATTCCTGTCAACTCTAATTTGTCTGAAGGAAAAACAAGTATATGATTCAATATTGTGATGGGAGTTGTTGAGAATATTATCCATATCATTGCAGACAAGCTACGCAGTTACACACAGGATGAAATGACCGCTCCTTTTTCGGTTAAAGACATGGGCAATGTTGGTCTTGGAAAAGTTAGATTCGTCAGTGCCTGGGCTATTGGTCAAGTTTTAAAAAAGGCAAAAAAATATGTGAAGGAAAACATGAACACCGAATATAAAGAAACAATGATGAAGGTCAAAGCAAACCTTGTCAAAATTAAGACAATTGAATATTTTCTGATCATGCCCTATGAGATCTTGTGCTGCAATTCAAAATATCCTGAGACATTGAGCCTAACTGAATCTCGCCAGTATAGGACACATGGTCTAATACATGTCTGTGATGCATACTGTGAATTTGTTCTTGAATTAGAGCAAAAGCGTGTCACAGGACTCAGCATAAACAAGTTTAGGGTGCACAGGGAGAATCTGATTCAACTACTTGAAGAGTCATTGCTAAAAGACAAACATCTGGAGTCAATATGGCAGAACCTTTTCAAAGATTCTGAATTAGAGGTATGTATGTTTCTTTTTATTTTAACTGACACTGCAACAGCATACATCTAAACATCTTTTAAATCGCATCTATAAATTTAGGCACTGCCAAAAGCGGCTCTCCCTTAAGCATGAGCATATTGTGCTGTCATCTTGTAACATGTGACTTTCATATTGCATCCCCCTTCTCTAATGAGCAACTCCAAAGTTTGAACTTCTAGGAATTATCCTTTAATTTAATTATCAAGATGTTGGATTTCTAGCTTTGATAATATCACTGATATCAACTATCATAGACGACCAACCTCAAGTTTGAAGATGTTCCCTTGTCAAGATGTTATGCAATGTTTTGTAATGGGCTTCCCATGGTGGAATACAGTCCCAATGTACACCTTGCACAAAGGTTCAGAATTCACTTCTGGGCATCTGGTGTTTTGATGAAATTTTAGTTAACTATAATATGGAGCTCAGCCCAGAAGCTTTAACACACAATGCAATCAAATTAATTTCTATCTTTTTTTCTTTTGTGATAAGATACTGTAGGTTTGAAACATCCCCTCCTTAGTCAGCTCAATAAAAAGTGCAATCTTGGAGTAAGGTTACTCCCCAATCTAGTTACATGGGTGTCCAAGCAATTTTTTGGTTTTCCCCACAGCAAATCCTTCAGCCAATTCCCACCTCCCAAAAATAGTCTGTAACTTTCTTGCTGACCTGCCCTTTTGTTGGTGTTTTGCAGGAGACTGCTGTTAATGAGATTTTCAATGAGGTTGTGCAGAGATATGTAAATATGGGTGCCAACCAATTTGTAAAGGATTTCAGGAAAAAATGGCAGGTAAAAAAAGCTATGGCCCATCGTACACAAATTATCTGTACTAGAAAATCGGCACTTCTTTCACTTCATCCACAACGGAAAAGGTCCAGAACTTAACTGCCGCCAGATGGCATTCCAACTATGTAGTGTGGTTTGAATCTGCCAATCC
>JAOBRD020510725.1:0-17108 GCA_027575215.2 Hydrozoanthus sils | reverse complement strand
CACACCTGATGAGTGATATGAGGGCAACGCACCTGATGAGTGATATGAGGACAACACACCTGATGAGTGATATGAGGACAACACACCTGATAAGTGACATGTGGAAAACACACCTGAAGAGCGACATGAGGACAACGCACCTGATGAATGACACGAGGACAACGCACCTGAGTGGCATATGACAACGCACCTGATTAGCGACATGAGGACACGAGGGCAACTTTCCTCATGTAAACCGAGCCTAACTGGCAGGTCAATTTGTCGGCAAACCCTTCAGCCCGGGATCACATAAACAGGGTCTAAGGATTGTTAAAACGGTTTTGAAAAACAACTTTTCTGATATCCCTGCCAGTTTCTTGTGATACTTATAGCATTAATAAATGTATACTGAGTAAGCCTACAAGGTTAGGCTCTTTTATTTTTCAAAATTCAATAACTGCAAAATGTTGCAAAACATAGTAGTCTACTTGCTAAATCAAGACAAAGGCTAACTTTGAGATACTAAACTAACTCAGCTACAAATCTAACTGTTCTTCCGTCTCAAATAATTTTTATTAACGAAGCTCTTTACTTCCTTATATTAATACTAATTATTTCAGCTTTTGTCAATTTGAAGTCTTGGAAAACTAGCTAATCGTTCGGTATCTCTATCATAGCTATTAGCCTCATTTACGAACTGGCAAATACTGTTGCTAGAGAAATCGTCAAATGCTCACAGTTTGCAGATAAAAAGTAAATTATTTTTATTTAATACACACATTTGAATTTGATTTAGTTTACATTAGCTTTGCTTTTCATAACCAAAACTGCAAACCGGTTAGACACAGTACAAAATTGACACACTCTAGAGATAGAAAAAAAATCCCAATTAGTTTTATTTCTTTCTGTAGGTGTAGCAATCCTAACTAACTTTGAGCGAAGATGGGAGTACTATTTCTAAAATGCACATAAATCTAAAATGTGATAGAAATACGCGATTCTATTAATGGAATACAATGCAATAGGTTCCAGAAACTGTTAACAGTTTACAGTAATTCTTATTTGTCAAATCAAAGGATCTTTTGCAAAATCAACAAAGTTAAAACTAAGTATATTACTACATGCTAACAAAAAGGATGAGTTTCAATTTGTTATACGCATTATAACTCGCATAACTTTATGTATTAAAGGTTCACTTCAAACGCAAGAGCTTCTTTCAATAATAATTCAATACAAAATAAAGATAGCTTGTTACTTTAAACATCATCTAGATGATTAGTTTTTTTTTCTTTGTGTAACTAATTAATATTTCTCACAAACGGATCTTGTTCTAAAGTTACAATCGGCTACGGATCAATCAACTTTAACCAACTACAGGGCTCTCAGTTATAATCAGCTACAGGGCCCTAAAATATAACTGGCCACAGGGCCTTAAAATATAAGTAGTCACAGGGTCCTCAATTTTTTGTGATCCTGCGTCCTCCTGAACGGTTTGCAGGCCCTTTTGGCTTGGCAAACTTTGGTCGGTGAAGAATTTTTTTAGGATGTAATTCTTCCTGAAGAAACTCCTCGTTGACTTCTGAAGGGTCGGAGACCTCAATCTGAAAAAAAAAACCGGAAGGTCAACCGAGAGAGAACAGGTCATTGACGTTACTTCAAATCTTTCGGTTGACAGTAATCTTGAAATCTGCTGCACTATTTTACTAAAACGTTTTTAAAAAGTCACTCTTGCTCGTTGAAACTTTAAGCTGAAACTGTGCAATAAGTTGCACTGCACCGTGAACCATCAAAGGTTGATTGGCATGGGCAGAGTGGCGTAACAAGACTGAGCGAGGCAAGTTTCATAAAGTGACGTTAAACCGGCGGTGAAACAATCGAACCAACCCTAAGCTGTTAAAAGTTTTATTCGTTTTCTCCAGTTAATGAAAACGAAAAAAAAAAACTTCACACAGCCTCGATGAAAAGCTTTTTGCAGCGAGAAAGAGAAGTCATACATATGAAAGATTCTTTTTAGTACTTTCATCATGTCATAGTTGTAGTCAAACACACTAGATTAATTCTTAGCTTCCAAGGTTTTTTTCAACAATCACACGGTAAAGCATTGAGTCTCTCACCTTCTTAGGAATCTCCATGCCTACAATTTCCTCGGCTTGCATGATGACTGGTCCCTTACATGACGAATAAAGCATTCTCTCCTTTATACTGCACTGGTAACCAGGAATGGAGTAGATAAACACTGAAAGACACAAGCCAAGATGCTAAATTCTCCCAACTTAGAACCATACCCAGCATATACCCTAGATAAGAGAAATTCGCTTTTCATCAGCAGTGGTCTTCTTTGTTGTTGGTGATTTTTAATTTTTTCATTACAAATAGTTTGTATTAGTCATGTCAGGAAAAGATGAATATTGATAAAAGCTATACGACCCACGTTAATGACCTTGGAGCACAGCTCCATAGCCAGAAAATGTTGAAAGAGGAAACCAGAGTAATTGGAGAAAAAAACTCCTATATCAGATATCAGATTGAGATCAACAAATCCTAATCCACATGCGGAGCTCACAATTCGATCCCGGGTCTGCCCCCAACCCCACCCCCTACTCAGTGTGAACTTGTTAAACTTACTTATGGTTTCTTGGTAGTCTCCCTCGTGCGTGTGTCGGAATAAAAAGAAGTGAAAGCGTCCTGCGTCCGTTGGAATATGTTTACTCAGGTCGTTGGCTTCAACCTCAAACTCAGCCTTTTCCAAATTGATTTCTTCTTTATCCACATCGAGACTCTGATAGGACAGTTGCAGTGAGTTTTTGTGAGTAACAACACTAGTATTGATTAATTGAAGATGTCTTAAAGTGAATAATTATGTCGAATAAATAAAAATTCGTCCACTTTATGTCTTTAACGTTGAGAAAAACGATGGCAATTGTATTTTTGAAACAGAACTATCTTGTCTTTTTCACTTTGAGGTAGCGACCAAGTATTGTTCAGATAGAAGGTCCTGGGTCAGAGTGACGTCATTCTCGGACCTCCACATAAATTAAGCCCTTGACACTAATGCAAAATACTGTAAAATTTAGTCTTGGGTTTTTAACTTAATTTGCCGTTTTTGTCCTCTTTATTTCCTTGGTTATTAATCGAAGCCAAGAGAGCTAAGAACACACGTGTGTATCTCTGTCTTCTGAGAAAGGAATTTAGAACCCACAAAAACATATCCAGGCTCAAGATGTTGGAGCAACTCAAATTTTGAAGCACCAAAAATAGCAAACAGGGGTCCCAAACAAAAAAAGCTCATCATCGTTTTCTGACATACTTTCTTTATATATATAAACACTTTAAACTTGCCAGGCAACCAACCTGCACTATATTTGATTAGTTCATAGTAAAGGTAAACATAATTAGAGATTTCGTTTTAAAAAGTGGTGTTTTAAGAAACCATTAAATTCATTGAATTTATACAAAGGATCAACTCCAAGTACTATATCAGCAGTACTCCACATTTTCCATGAAGCAAGCAAGTCTGATGGACCACACAGGCTCAAAAAAGTGTTTAGTTTAATTTATTGTCAAGACTGAAACGAATTTATCAGTTACCAAAATTAAGGCTGCAAAGCTTTGTCTGTTTAAAGTGCCAACAACATGAAATAGTTTGTAATGTCAGTGGATAGACGTTGCTAAATGAGGGGCAGTGGTAAAAAATTAATGTCAAAATTTATTATGGTTCTCAAGATACTAATATTTATTGTTTTCAGCTGATGATGTCAGTTGTTGAACAGGCAAACATTCAATTTTTTGAAATCTATTGCAAAACCTTATCCTTCGGACACAAATTAGTTTTTATGCTGAAGAATACCTCGAGATACATCATCAGTCCAAGTTTGGCTCAAATTCATCCAAAGGTTATGTATTTTGTAGGAGATTTTAAAAAATTGAAAATTTACCTGTCCAACAACTGACTTCATCAGGTCAAAACATTAAAATGTTTTAAATAACTCAAGATCCAGATTTTGACAAAAAAATTTCACTGCTATTCTTCACAGGTTTATCCAACAAGATAACAAAATATTTTATGTCATAAGCACTTTAATTTACATGGAAGGCCAGTAAGTACATTCTCAAACATAGTGCAAATTATCCAAACCTACCAGCTGTACGTAAGTTATTTCATGATTCTTGAGCTGCTCTAATTTCAACATTGCCTCTTGTGAGATGGGGAAGTGGATCCCAGTCATGTGGGAGTGTTTGGTGTCTACACTAATGTCTTGGTGTCTCTACAGTCGAGAGGAACAGCATACACATGCATGAAATACTACCCCTAATAATGTTAGATTCCTATTTTTTTCCAACAAATATAGACAGGGATGCAAATACATTATAATTACAGCTGGTCTAACAATGCAGCCAACCAAACTGTATTAAACCCTTACCCTGTTAAAGTTTTAAAAATCAAAGTCATAAAATCTTAACAAATTTACAAATATCAGAATTTGTAGAAGCAATGATTTGGACATGTGAAAAGGACGGAAGAGGGTGTGTTGGATGAGGTGAGGGAGGTGAGAGTTCAGGGACGACGGCCACCGGGAAGGCCTAAGAAAAAGTGGAGAGATTCTGTGAGGGAGGATATGACCTTATTGGGATTGGAGGAGCATGTGGCCCTGGATTGATGAGCATGGAGTGCAGTTATCGCCCATCCAACCCTATCCTAGATGGGAAAATACGGACGTTACATGAAAATGATGATGATGATGATGATGAGAATTTGTAGAAGCAATGGACATTTTCGGAATCTACTTGTAAAGGCAAAGAAAATGAATATGGTCACTTTGTGGGTTTCCAAGCCGTGGTTTTAAAGTTGGAACATTTTTAGTTTATGTGAAACTGTGTTTACACTGTACACTGAACAGAAATGCATAAGCTGTTGGAGTAATTGTTGTTTTGTAGAGAAAAATAAAGAAACACACCTGAGACTGCTTCACTTCGTTTAGTTCAACTTCCCTCATTGTTAAAGGAGGTGGGGCTTTTGCTGCCTCTAAGTGTTTTTTAAACCCAGCTAATGATACATCTGCCTGTAAGAAAAACATGATAATATCGTTTAGTATTTTGAA
Organism: Hydrozoanthus sils; assembly: GCA_027575215.2. Classification (NCBI taxonomy): domain Eukaryota; kingdom Metazoa; phylum Cnidaria; class Anthozoa; order Zoantharia; family Hydrozoanthidae; genus Hydrozoanthus; species Hydrozoanthus sils. Next base: position 12,030 of record JAOBRD020510725.1, on the reverse strand, counting down.
TGTTCAAAAACTTTAAAATTGAGGTATAAAGGTTTTGGAAAATTATCTACAAAATCAATGAAATAGATTTTTTGAAATAAAAAATAAATTAAAAAATAAATGTAAGTTATATGTGACCGAGTTCCTTTTATTCTTATATCCATACTTAGTCATTCTTTTCTTTGATTGCAAATCGATTTCTTTTCTAGGCAAGGCACTGTTTAAATGTGGTATAAAAATTCTTCCATATATATCTAATACAAAATCTTAAATAGAAACCTTTTAAATATTAGGTACAGTTGAGCCCAGTAATTTGAACTCTGATAATTAGAAAAATCCTTGCTTAATTTCAGACAAAATCCAATTTCCCCATGATTTGGTCTTAGATACAAAACTGAAACTCAATTAATTCCACCTGCTGTAAGTTCAAACTGTCTCTGGTTCCCATTGGAGTTCAATTTAACTGGGTCATACTGTATTATAATACTGTTATCTCTCATATAAGGGATACATTTCACAGCAGCCGTTCAAAGTTCTTGGTCATAACAGTTTAGTTTAGTTTAGATGTCAATAGTAAATGGGTGTTTCACTAAAATTAATTAGAATTTATAATGAATGGTTAAAATTATGAGATGGTTTAGAAAAATAACTTATTTCATTTTTGTTTTATAGTATATTTTTTGTAGTTTCTTCTAATGAATTTACTTTTTGCCTATTTGAAGTAACTGAGTACGAATAGAATTATTAAAAATTAAATCTATTTGTAAGTTGTAACATCAAAGTAGAAACTTTATTCACTCACTTTAGCAGTTCCAAAGAGTTCTTCTTTTAAGTGACCTCCACCAAACTCTTTCTTCAAGGTTGCCCTTGTTCCAGCATATAACATTTTATATTTTACCTGGCAAATGAGCAAACAAAAGGAAATTAAGAGTTTTTTTAAAGTTAATTGAGGAACTCTCATAAAACAAGTAGATAAGACAATATAAGGCAACTAAGAGAACAAATGATTTAAGTCTGATGCATGGGTTAATCACGCTGTGTGCATCAAAGGTAATTTGACGCTTCTTAATTTCCAAAGACTAACTTATATTTTTGTATATTATTTTTAATTATTGATTAAAAACTGTTTATTTTTCTGAATTTCCTAAGTTGGGGGAAATATAATAGTATATACAAATTAATAATTTTTATTGTGTAGTAAATACCTGGGAAAAGTCAGGTGAATAACTTATTAAAAGCCACTGAAATCCTAGTTCATTCTTTGTGTCCAGTCTGTAGAGAAGATAGCAAGGCATTTTCTCTTCACACTGAGGCAACACTGCATCGTCATAATTTGATTACAGTCAAGGAAAGTATTGGTAATTAGACAATCATACACGGCACAATCTTACAAGATTAATCTTAAACTACTCTGACTGACTGATTGAAAATGATTTATGTTCCAAACTTATATCAAGTAACAACGTACCGGCAAAGTGGGTGTTTATGGTCCACAATACAGGGTTCAAACACTTTTGGCTTAATAAAAATCCAGGACTTTTCCAGAACTTTCCAGGACCTCGTTTACAAAATTCAAGGACCTGAAAATCTTAATCAATGCAAACTTTTCTTTGGTGTTAAGATTCACTAAAAACAAGAAGAATTTAAGCAAGAAGAATCTTTTTTCCTTGCACATGAAAAAAACCTCATTTTTCAAAGACTTTTTCAGGTCTGGAAACTGAATTCTTATTTTTCCAAGACTTTCCTGGGCTAGAAGAAACCCTGGCAGTAACGGAACAATGTCCTGACTTGGGAGACTAGGTTCTAGTGAGAGATAACTTGATTTAGGGTTGGCTTAACCCGAAATCAAGTTTGTGTTGTAGAGTGGTAAATCGGGCTGCACCTTGTCCATCCTGAATTTACATTTATCAGTATTGATTTAAACGTCATCATTTCACCTCATTGCCACCACTTCTGTCAATGCTTTTATTTTGTTTTTATTTTCTATACTTTTAAAATGACTTTGAGATCCACCGTGCTTCTATCCAACACAATGAGCTTTGTCAATGATCAACCTTTGGATTCAACTACAGAAGAAAAAAAACATACAGGTCACTTCCTTAAATGTAATAAATTGTAGCAAAATATCATGTGATCATTGAATCCACAATGGGTGAATCGAACGAAAGAATTATGAACAGGCAATCAAGCTCAAGTGCCATAACTGCAAAGGGAATTCAACCTTGACAGGTATATTTGAGAACCTGATTGTAAAACTTGCCTTTTCAGCTAATACCTCAAGATTTTGATTCTATCTAAGTATTGTAAAAAAATCATTGAAAAACTCAGAGGTGTGTAGCAATGTAAACAAACTGCAATCTTTCTCAGTTGTGATCCTCAGACACCATAATCAACTGACCCATGCTTGTGTAGCTTGTTTGTTTTAATAGTGATTGAGCACATTTGAATAAGACTAGAACTTAGTATCCCATAGCGGGATATTACCCTTTTAACTCAGACCGATATGCAAATATTCTCCTTTTTTTATAAGGTGGTCAAAAAACAATAATTTGCTCACAACAAGTGTTTATCATTGTGATGGATTTCTTAGTAAGTCTCAGATACAAGGTGTTTTCAGTTAAAAATGTTTATAACAGTTTTTTACTGTATAGCAGTGTCTGAAATTTAAATCTGCTAGAAATTTAACAAACTAGCCACTTTTATACACAAAAAGATATCATCTTCCCATGAGCCACTGGCTTCTGTATGTGCTTGGTAGCAAAGTTCCTCTGAAAACAAAATAGTTACAAGTTAAAATCCTTTTTAGTTCATTTTAAGCCTATAAGCACAACTCATGCAGGTACATAGCCTTGTATTTTTTTTAATATTTTAAATTACAGTAGCTGTATATTCCAATTTCAAAACTTCCTTTTCCTATTCCTTTGATTCTTTATAACTAGATTTTGAATGTGTCAGCTCAGCATAGCAGACTTGTCAGAATATTATTTTTTGTGTGACTACTGTATTCTGGGAATGCGAATGCATAACTTGATGGTCTTCTGTGTGCATGCATTAACATTTATTTTTTCCTAGTGAAACTTCAACTCCAACCATGTACTTTGTCATTTATCTAAATCTGCTGTCCTGCAGAGTAAAAACAAATTAATGTTGTTTTCATTTAACAATCAAGCAAAGCTGTTTACGCATTTATGGAAAATATGTTTTAGTAGGAAATTTTTTCTTTTTGCTTCAAGAATCGAGTACAGCTGTCAGTAAAGCAGCCAAATGTTTGCTTGTAAGTGATTTTGTAATATCTCTCTTAACTTTCATTTTTTGTATTATAGAATGGTGTAGACTCAGGGTACCCACTGATGACAGTGGCCTATATATAGGCATCTAACGGGACCACCCTGAGAAATATACATTATCCATATCACTTCTAAATAAAGGCATCTATCTTCTACCTAATATCCCTTCAGCCCCAGCCAACTTGTCGACATCAAATTTCTCCTAATTACCTAATCAATTTATGGCAGCAATTGACTACAGTACATGTAATATTTAACTAACCTTTTTCTGAATCAATTCCAACTTTAATAAGCCTTATACTTCCATCTTTTGATCTTGCAAAAAAATTCTTTAGTTCATCATTTGCTGTCAAGCAAAAATAAAACTTAGTCTAGATATAGATGCAATAAAAATCAAGCATTACTAAGACAGTTTCTCTGAAGACTAACCATACCAGCCTTATTTTATTCATGGCTGTATCTCCCAGATTTGATGGAATGGCTGCACTGTTGGTCATGTTGTTGCAAAGATGAAGGAAGTTGTCTGCAAGAAAGCATGCTATTTGGGATTTTGAAGACTGATTTTCTAGGGGTTGTTTAAAACGTACAAAAAGAATGTGTAGCTTTGAAAATATAGTTTCAAGAAGTCCTGAATCTTTTACTATTGGTTACAGTACTCCTGAATATTGACACCATACAGGCTTTGCACCATCTGCCAAATGCAGATGAGTTAGAGCTTCTTTTTCCACTGACTATGCTGTATATGTCAGCCCACCACCTTTGATTGAAAATAACATCTCATTTCATGATTTTATAAAGAAGGTGGTTATATCATTGGAAGTTGGTAATACCGATGGCCAGCAGCATGTTGTCTCGAGTAAAGAAGAAGCAATTAACAGCAACTTCATGCAAAATATATCAAACTGGTTTGATCCATGCGATGTTTACTCCATGAGAAAAACATGTATCACTCATTAACTACTGCACACAGTGAAATCAAGATGTGACTGTATGCAATTTTGATTGCGCACATCAAAACTGCACGTTGTCACAAAGGTCTAAGGTGTACTACAGTACAAGGGCTTCAACTCAGTGACAGCACAAATGGATCGGGAAATTTAAACAGCTCAAAGTTTGTGATCTTGTAAAGTGGCATACTTGTTTGAAAACTGGTCACTGGTAAAAATTTTTGTATGTTTATTGAAAAACAGTTATAAAAATTAATCAAGAAATAGAGCTGATAAACAAGTACACTATGCAAATACTATCTACAGATCTATATACATTGCAAGACAAACTACATTTCAATGCAGAACACATATTAATGCACTATGGGCAATGGAGAAACTTGCCCTTACAAAGCAAACGTGTTGTACGACTACAAATCGAGTACTAATGAACTGAAATGCATGTTTCTAAAGAGTTCAAGCACAAAAACATACTGCCAACATAATATGTCTTTAACTTCCTGTCGTGTCCTTTCGTATGTATGATTGCACAATCTTTGTAAATCAACGAATCATCTATGAGACTCCTTTCAATGAGAAAGAGCAGAATGGTCTTACACTCGGCAGTTAGGTTAGAGCATTAACTGATAAAAATGTTCAAAGAGCCATTTGACAGTGTACAGCAAGGTCAAACGTGTAAGTGCTTCAATCAATTTGATCTGGGCTAGTTTTTTGGGGTTCGTCGACTTTAGATGCTTGTTTCAGCATTCTTCAAAACACTTGTAACGACGGCAAGCGAGAGGAGTCGAGTATATAAGTACATTGAGAGTGCACAGCAGAAATCAAGCCGGCAGAGCTTGAAATGTTGGCTAATTAATAAGTCCGCGACTTTTGTACCGCTGGAAATCGAGTAAATTAGAGGAAATTAGAGAAATCTCTACTCTGAAACTGTAAACATTAAACACAAAAAGAACAAACCTTTAATTCCTGTTTGGTGAGACATTCTCCTGGAAGCAGATTTTTTGTTATTGACTTACAAACGTTGCTAGCAAGTTATTGCAAAGAATAACATAGAGTTTTGATGGGAGGAAGGTCGTGCTCGCACCATTCGCCGGTGCACTATCGATCGATCGACCTTCCTCGTGACGTCACAACTAGAGCTGAAAACACATGACGTCGTTTCCGTGCATAATAACAGAGTGATAACAAGATTTCCTCATATGGCATCTAAATCATTGTAAAGTAATCGGCCGTATTCGACCGTGGTAATTTTCATTATTGGCCACGTCGCTGAATAATTAGAGAAAATTGATAAGTTGCTGGGCGACCTTCTGACAAAGCTAAGCTTTCCATGACAGCAGGGAGGGACTGGGCTGTGTGAAGTATTAGGAAATTTCTTTACGCGAAACAAAAAGCTTTGCATTAAAAGAAAGAAAACCTCGTCTTTGAATTACACCAACCAAACTATAAAGTTCCTTTATCTTTCTTAAAGCCGTGAACGTAATCAAAATTTTGAAAAGCGAGAGGTACCAGTCACAATTTCAATAAATTTCTTATTTGTTTTTCTGATTGAAACGAAAATTCTCACAACGACCTTTCGTTGACACGTTGCAAGTCCATAAGTAACGATTGTCAATGTTGTAATTTTTGTTCAAAATTTAACCAGTTTGCAAACAATTTTATCACCAAAACACTTTTTGGGCATAGAAAATGAAAGCTTTAATTCTCGTTGGAGGATATGGAACAAGACTTCGGCCATTAACTCTTTCGATCCCGAAACCCCTCGTCGAGTTTTGCAACAAGCCAATGGTGATGCACCAAGTGGAGGCTTTAGTCAAAGTAAGAGCTCTCATAGTTTCACGTGTTCATTCATTATTACGGATGTTATGTTTTGCTTTTGAAGAATTTGGATTTTGAGAATTTTTAATTTTCAACAGAGAGTATTTCAGTAAACAAATTCAACTTTGAAGCGTTGCAACTGGATACTGCTCATGTGACTTCAGATCTGCACTCCATTTTGTTTGGTTTTAATTTTACCCAAAGATTTTTCGTTAGAAACTAAAGTCTCAGATTTCAGTCATGGTTTTATATATGTGCTTTGACCAACTGCCGTAGCAGCAAATTTAAATGTCTTCAGCATCATCAGTGCAAGTTATTCGAAGCAGAATTGAAAACAATAAGAGATACTGTACTTCCTGTTTTCGATTGAGATTGTAATTTCAGAATAACAATTATTAATCGATTACATCCTTTTATCTTGATCAGTCTATGCTTTATCTTGATTATTTAAGTTCACATTCTAGGAAAAGTTTTCTCATTTAGTTACATTATGTGATTATAGGAGAATAAAAGAATCGATCACAGTTCTAAAATTTATTTGTTCAAAACTTTGAAGATATGGAAAACTCGCCCTCCTCCATGCAAAGACAACAGTTAGCCTATAGCATTATGCACTATAACTTAATAATATAACAAACATTGTTAAATTTAGAACCTCGATAATGCGTTTTTAGTGTCCTGATAATGATTGGCTCACTCAATTTGGGTCATCAGCTCATACATGCCGAATTGACCAGATGTGAACACTGACTGTGTTGTATTGCAAATTAAGCTGGAGTCTGGTTCAGAATTATTTAATTTCAGCTGTCATTTTCAAGTGTATCAATTTTTTGGAAAACTCAAAGGTTTTAATAATGAAACAATAATTATTCCATTCATTCTTGTTGAATTATGCTCAAGGTGATTAATAGCCAACTTAAGCTTGGTACTTTGCTCCTCTTTGGCTGTTTACATCTCATATCCAATGTCCACTCTTGGAATAATTATTTTTATTAAATACCATCCCATGAAGCAGACGTGAAAAATAGTAGATTTATACCCAAAGATGCTTCACATCTCAGTAAAATACCTAATGCAAGGCCGCACTGACAATTGGGTATGGAGTAATAATTGTTATAATTATTATATATACAGTACTATTTACCAAATAATTTGCCATCATAAATCTCCTTTTTCTTTTTACAAAATAAATAAAGAACCTAATTTTTGATAAACTTCTGCTTTGGTATGAACATGCCCCCGTTGTCATCAAGCTTTTTCATATTTTTGTTGATTTTTTCACAAAAAAAAAATATTGATACCAGTCTGACCTACTTGTAATTTTCCAACTGTTAGGCTGGTGTAACACATATCATTTTAGCTGTCAGTTACAGAGCAGAGTTACTAGAAAAGGAGATGAGAGAACAGGAGCAAAGAGTAAGTACATAAACACATGTTGAATCAGAAAATTGTCCCTACTACCAACTAGGACCATATATACATTAAATATGCTTCCACTGCACACTCAGACACAATTAATACAACTGTATTGATATAGGGGACTGTAGGAACAGCAAGAACTACAGTACCATTTTATTTTGCCGTTGCAAATTAGTCTTCTGCACGTGGTACTCATATGTAATTACACGGTACACATTATTACACACTTGATACAATTGAAAACCAACCACTTACAAATTGAACTTCATGGTCTTCCATACTTTATAAATACAATTTATATATAAACATAATAAAATTACACTTATGTAATGGCACTGCCAGATGCAAAAACCAAACCACATTGTTGAATGTACATATACCCCCACCTTGTGAGAAAAATCACCTGCAGTGCTGCCAACTCATGGGGCTGAGGTTTCAAATCTAACGATGGATGAAGCAGAGTTTGTCAAAAGTAATGCTTAAACTAGAATGAATGACCTTTTCAAAGCACCCCTTTAAATACCTATACAGACTACCCACAATTCCTCTAACTCTTCACCAGTCTTCTGCTCCGTACCAGCAAAGTAATTATTTCTGCCAAATTCACAGACTCAACTGTCAGAAATATTATTTTCCCTTAAACAAATCAGGGAGAATCTTCCTTTTCACTTATACTTTATTTGAGGCAAACTCCAACTTCCTCAGCACCATATGTCTTGCAGGTTTTGTATGTAATGTCAGGCCCATAGGGAGGGGTGGGTGGGTGCAATCAGCCCCCATCCCACAGGTATCTAAGGTCTGCTTTTTTGTTAACCAACTATTTGAAAAAGCAACATCCTCTATTAACTTGTAACCAAAAACACTATTGCAAGGTAAAAATTAAATATAATCATATTATTATAAAAACTATAACTGTATAGTTCTTTACTGATCGCTGTTTGTGCTAAGTACAATAGAAATGAAGCAAAAAAATGAAAGTGTAAAGAAGTTACTTGACCAAAAAAAATTGATCTTCAAGCTCAAAATATTGAATGTTATCCATCTTTTTAAGTTGGTTTTGGCTGCCTACATTTCAGTCTTAGACACCTTAATTTTCAAAATTTCCTGGGGGAGCATGCCCCCGAAAACCCCTTGGCCCTAGAGTCTGTAGCACTAGTTTGGTCCGTCTCCTCATTCGATCATACCCTCCCACAAAACACCTTGGCTTTGTTTGGTTGTGGCATGTGTTATAAAACACTGGAGAAGTTAGAAATTGTCAAACAAGTTGGGATTGAAAAGGTTAATAACTATTGTTAATAAATAATCATAATAATATAATAATAATAATAATAATAATAATAATATACTATTAATAATATAAAACAGTAAAAATATGAATGTTAAAAGAATAATTTATTCTTCAATGATAAATTTTGTTCCTAAGACTAGCTTAGAATCTAAGTTGTAAGTTCTTTTACCATTCATGTTTTTACTGTTGTATATTAATAATAGTATGTTATTATTATTGTTATTATATTATTATCATTATTACTTTGTATTAAGATTAGTTAATGAAAATATAGTTGAATGACTTGCTTTTGTTTATTCACATTTTCTTTAATTTTCTTTCACTTACCACCTGTACTGTTGTTATAGTTGTTGCCAGGGTAAGTGATAAATAGTTGTCTGCGCCAAGTAACCGAACTAGCAAGTGTTTATTTGCAGCTTGGCATTAAAATAACAATGTCACATGAAAAGGAACCCCTTGGAACAGGTAGGGTAACAGTTTTAGAGCAGTTTTTTTATAAACTAAGCTAATTTAGCATTTAAGTTAACCAGGTTGGGTAGTTATGAGGGGGAGGGGGAGGGGGAAAAATGTTTACAAAATGAGAGTGTTGGACAAAGGGTAGAAAGATATAAAATTAAGTGTATCTACAAGAGTTGACATGCAACGAATGGGACAGGAGACATACTGATGAAGACATAGAGAATGACAAGGAGACCTGTACAGGAATGGTATAAAAGGGTGATATGAAAGGGTGTGGCAACTGGTGAATAGAGTTGAGGTGGAACAAACAAAAAATGCAAAGTGTATAGGGAAGGTAAGGGTGGTACAAGGGACAAGTGCGTAGAGTAAGGGTGGTACAAGCGACAAGTGCATAGAGTAAAGCCTGTTTCACACTTGTGAGATAATCACAACCACATGAACAAGCACAAATGTTCACACACGTGAAACAAGCACAAGAAAATAAAAAATACGTATGCGCAAAGGGGACTGGTGACGACATGCTTATGCTTATGCTTGTTTCACGGATGTTCACACAGGCGAAACAAATGACATAAGCATAAGCACAAGTACAAAAGAGAGGAAAATGTTTCTTTTTCCTGTGCTTGTACTTGCGCTTATGCTTGTGCTTATCTCACAAGTGTGAACCAGGCTTAAGGGTGGTACTGAAACGGTGAGGAAATGTAATGGTAGGGATGAAACAAGCGATAAACATATGATGTAAGGGTGCACATGGTAGTAACAAACAGCAAAAGTTTATAGAAAGGTTAATGGTACAAGTCTAAGTGCACAAAGTAGGGATAGAAGAAATGCCAAAAAATAATTTAGGGGCAGAAAAAGCAACAACTGCCCAAAGTAAGATTTGGACAAGTAACAAGTGCATGCTGTAGGTTAAGGGTGGAACAAACAGCAAAAGAATAATATTGTAGGGGTAGTACAATTGCAAGCAATCTACAGTAGTGCATAGTGATAGAGTAGGAGCAAACAAGCAACAAGTGTAGAGGATGGCACAAGAACAGATTGAAGGGAATATGGTGTAAGGGTGGAACTAGCAGCAAGAGCACAGGGTAGAGATGGAACAAGGAACTGTGTTATGGTAGGCAGGAATGTGGGTGCATTTTTTACTTAATTTATAATAGTTTTTATTCAAAATTCTGAATAAACTAGTGTTTGTGTTTTATTCCCTGTTTGTCTTTCAGTTGCCAACAACAATAAATTGAGTTAGTTTTCTTTTTCTCTGAACACCTTTTTCAGCTGGTCCACTAGCCCTAGCTAGAGATTATCTTACCACAGATGACGAGCCATTTTTTGTGTTAAATAGTGATGTAGTGTGTGAGTTTCCTTTTGTTGAAATGGTCAAGTTTCACAAGGCACATGGCAAAGAAGGCACAATTATGGTGAGTAACTAGTCTGACACCCAGTTTTTAAGTTTTAGTTGAGTGAATTCCTTTTGTGGTCAGCATAAATTATGTGGGTGGTGGAACTGGGGAAGGCAGCAACTTTTAAATAGGAATTTCAGATTTTTTAACCAACTATTACAATTTTCACTGTGCCAGCCCTCCCCCCAATATTTTTTGCTTCCACTGCACATGGCTTGCACTAATTACATCTTTAGTAGGTAAGCTCTACATCAGTGTTTGGGTCTGCAGTAAGAATAATGTAAAACTTCTACCATCAGGGTGGGGGTTGGGGAGGGGGCAGCCAGAGGCACATGGAAGTATTTTCCTTGGCCTTATTTTATAAGCTTTTATTAATGGCAATTAGTCCCCCCTCTGGAGAATAAAACACGCCAAAATCCCAACCCTGAGGTTCACATACTAAACATAAGTCACAATTGACCATCAAAAAAATTGTCTTACCAGTGTGATAAGAATCATACAGCAATGGGAAACAGGAAGATCAAACATCAAATAACTGTATATAGTACCAAAAGATACTTGTGAACACTAATTGTGGGCACAATTAAAGATGAAAAATGAGGACCTCCCAAATCAAGGGCCTTCGTGTAGAAGACACAAAAACAAAGTTTGTGATTGGTGGATGTAAGATTGAGTAAGCTTTACCTTCCTTCTGATTGGTTCTAAAGTTTGTGCCCTATACATGAAGTAAAAGCCCAAATTGACTACAAGAAAAGTGTCAATCCTTGAATTTACAGACAAAACATTAAAATTTTGTGTTTGAGACTGAAAAAAACTTTATACAGGACAGTAATCTTGAGTTCAATCTTACTTCTTTTGCTCCAGTGTAGGTGTATAGTTTTTGGCCCAAAGTGTAACAGTTTATTTACTCTTTGTGCTTGGCCAATTACTTATGAGCTTTACAGGCCCAGCTGACCAGTATTTACAATAATTATAACTGTATAAATATAACTTATAGGTGACCAAAGTGGAGGAACCCTCGAAGTATGGTGTTGTCGTGTATGAATCCCAGACTGGAAAAATTGACAAATTTATAGAAAAACCACAAGTTTTTGTAGGAAACAGAATTAATGCAGGAATGTACATTTTCAATCCAAGCATTTTGAACAGAATTGAGGTAAGGATTGAATTGATAACCATAACATATTCGGACACAATTAAATATATCACACATCCCTACAAAGGTTGTAAATGAACGACAGTGTTAATAATAAAATTGTGGAACAAATTGCATGTTTCGATCAATGTGATCATCATTTATTCTATAGAATAAATATTCTATTTTATAGGAACAGGCGTAGCTCAGTTGGTTAGTGTGCAGCCTTCGGAACTAGAGGTCCCCAGTTCGATCCCCGGTGACTGCACGTCTGTTTCGACTTTCTTCTGATCAGTGTAGC